>CAUYON010083088.1:0-13088 GCA_963573935.1 Arctocebus calabarensis
ACAGCACAAAGTACCTTGTCCTCAAAGAGCTTTATCCACTTGAACATTTTCAAAGGGCCCTATGAGGTGGCTCAGTATGGTGGTTTTTTACTGAAATCTCTTATTTGGAAGATGGCAAAATAGAGCTGGACCTTCCTGAGCTCACTGGTGTATTCACATCACAGCTCGCTTGGGTAAGTGGTGAAGGCGGAATAATAAGCAGATTGCTGCCAAACACAGTTGGGTGAGACAGCTTCATTTTTGCAAAGTCGACCGAATCATGAAAACCTTCATAATGGTGTAATTTGTTCCAGGGTTCTTTTGACATTTAAGAAGGCAAATATTAATCCTGTGCACAGTCTCTTTATTAAAGTACTCTTATTTACAGCATTCCAGAGTTTTCTTCTCAGCCATTGTCCTATGGTGGCATGATTGATTACACTTGAGGCAGAACTGAAAGTTCGAGATACCTCCTTTCCTAATCAGGGTTGATGACAGCCTTCTCATTTCCTGCCAAATGGATCTGACCACACTTTTAACCCTGGTGGCTGCACATCTTCTTGAACAATACCAGCCCGATTTATGGCTTGTTCCTTTTGGTACTCCTCCAATTTCATTAGGGGTCGAAAGTAGATGGGATAGAAGGCGGCGCCGATCAGGGAGACGAAGCCGCTGAAAATGAGCGCGGTGCGCAGGTTCCGGGACATAGCGCTGGGCTGGGGACTGCCCTGACCCACTGAGAGACCATCCCTCTCGGAAACCTTTGCTCGGGCGAAAATGAATATTTTATATATATAAATATATTTGCCATTTTCTATTCTTGTTGTTCCTTTGTGTACATACCAATTTCCAAACAGTGTCATTTTCTTCCTGCCTACAGTATTTCTTTTTAAACATTCTTTCCCAGAGCAAATCTGATAGTAAGGAATTCTTTCAGCTTTTGGATGTCTGAAAAATCCCATTATTTTGCCTTTTTTTTTTTTTTGGCTGGTAATAGAAATTTGTGCTGACAGGTTTTTGGTGTTGTTTTCTTTTAGTACATTAAAACTACCACTCGGTGTTTTCTGTCTTTGTTTACAAGCCTTGCTATGATTTGCTTGTTTGGGGTGCTTGGGGTTTATTAGCTTCTTGGACCTGTAAGTCTGTATACATTTTTAATTTCTAAAACATTTGGCCATTATTTCTTTAAATATTTTTCAGCCACCTTTACTTTCTCTTCTTACCTTCTGCAACTCCAATTACATGTTAGGTCACTTGAAATTATTCCACAGGTCACTGATCCTCTGTTCGTTTTCTTCCTCTCTCTCTAAGTCATACTCTGTTGCCCAAACAAGAGTATACTGGCCTTAGCCTAGTTCACATCAACTTCACACTCCTGGACTCAAGAGATCCTTCTGTCTCTGCCTTCCAAGCAGCTAGGACTACAGGTATATATCACAACACCCAGCTAATTTTAGAATTTTTAGCACAGATGGGATTTTGCTCTTTCTCAGGTTAGTCTTAAACTCCTAAGCTCAAGCAATCCACCTACCTCAACCTCCCAGAATGCTAGGATTACAGATATGAGGCACCACGCCAGCCTTCCCCGTTTCAATCTGCATAGTTCCCTCCCCCATTCTGGATAGTTACTATTGCTGTGTCTTTAAGTTCACTAATATTTCCTTCTATAGTATCTAATATGGAGCTTAATACCATCTAGTGTATTTTTCACCTTAGATTTTGTATTTCTTATTTCTATAAATTCAATTTGGATTTTTAAAGTATCATGCATGCTTATGTTTTTATTCTACTTTCCTGAATATATAGTAGAGCCTCTCTCTGTAAATTTTCCACCCAAAGAACTGTAAAAAACTAGTCAACATATACAAGTGGTCAACATAAGGAACTAGGCCTTCTACACTGACATGTACATATCAGTCTGTGAAAATCAGGTCAACTACAGAGGTTCCATTATATTTATAAAAGTTATTTTACCATGTTTGTCTATTGATTTTATTGTCTGTCCCATTTCTACATCCACATCTAATGCTTACGTTTCCTTCTCATGGGTCAGATTTTCTTGCTCCTTTCCATGCACGATAAATTTTTATTGGCTGTCAAGTATGAATTTTATGTTTTGAGTACTGGATTATTTGGTATTTCTATGGTCATTTGGGGGGCTTCATGAAGACTGCAGTTAAGTTACTTAAAAATTATAATACTTTGATTCTTTTGAGCCTTGCCTTTAGGCAATAACCAGTGAAAGACTCAGAGGAACTTTTTACAGATGTATGAAACTCACTCCATGAGTAGCGCTCTCCTCTCTGGTACTCTGTCCACAAATTTTAGCCACCTGAGTACACCCAATGCCGAAACTCTGTCTCCTCAATTCAGGGAGAAAGTGGGGATTATTTGAGTTTTTTTTTCCCTGAAATGCACTAAGAAACTCTCTCCCATAAATAAAAAGTTGGAAAATTGTAGGGCTCATTTTTGCTCCTGTTCTCACTGTCCTGTGCTGTTTATATTCAACTTCTGAAAACCACTGTATTTTGTTTTTTAGTTATTTAAGCCAAGAGTCTAAATCCAGCCTTACTCCATCATAGCTGGAAGTTGAAGTTTTGTTGTTCTTTTTTTTTTTTGTTATTAATCAAAGAACTTTATCAACCTTTCTCTCAAACTTTATTCCCAGGCTTCTTCAGCTTCATTAACTATAAAGAATGAATTATGTATAAGCAAAAATTGAAAAGAGCTACAATTTCCAAGGATTTGGGCTTAAAAATATTAGAGATCTAGATTTTATTAGATCCATAAACAAAAACAATTTTTTTAAGTAGTCATAATATAAAATAGCAGCTCCCAGTAACTTCTTCAAGTTTCATCTTCAGAAGTTGACTCAATTCAATTTGCCTCATTCTTGGAAGCCTCATCAAAATTCTCCATAAGATCTGGAACTTCATCATCATCATCATCCTCTCCAGTAGCAAGTGGTGCTTTTCAATCCATAGACTGTTCAGGCAGAGTGTCAGCCAGTCTCCTCAAGCTAGTCAGACCATCTATACCAAGTTGGTTTAAGATGCTGGGTAGCACTTCTGTCAACTGCTTTGTCTCGGCATGGCCTGTAATGGTCAAAGTGTTTGCCGCCAGAGATGCCTCAACTTTAGGGTTCTTAAAGTGGATCACTGTTCCTTGGTTTGTAAACATATTCACCTCTTCAATATCAGAGATATTGTTTACTCTGAACTTCTTTAAAGAGAACTGAAGTTTTTGATCACCTTCTGTAGCTGTTCTATAAACCACTTTCTTTCTGTGAGCAGTTCCTTTCCTACCAGTGCATACTTGTGCCTGCAGTATGGTGAGCTTCTCCTGACTCGTGATAGTTTCTTTCACTTTGTAAGACCGTAAAGGAGGCTGCATGGGGGACTAGGGTTGGTACTTAGGGGGTCTTGGGCAGACCTGTTAAGTTTAAGTACACACACGCAGGGACACAAGATGGCAGCTAGAGCTGTTGTTACTTTCCATTTGTTTTTATTTATTTATTTTTTAGAGACAGATTCTGGCTCTATGACCCAGGCTAGAGTGCAGGGGGGGTCATCAGAGCTCACCGTAACCTCAAACTCCTGTGCTTAAGCCATTCTATTGCTTCACCCTCCCAAGTAGTTGGGACTACAAGCATGAACCACCATGCATGGTTAATAATTCTATTTTATTGCAGAGATGGGGTCTTACTCTTGTTCAGACTGGTCTTGAACTCCTGGTCACAACAATCCTCCTGCTTCAGCCTCTCAGAGTGCTAGGATTATAGACATGAACCATCATACCAAGTGTGCTGTTGCCTTTTAAACACATTTAGGGCCATGGTTTATAGCCACATAGATTGTGTGCTATATAACTCCAAATTACAACATAAATACATTCCCTTTTTATTCTCACCTGAGATCTGAGCAAAATAGTAGCCCTAATCCCACTATTTATATATGTTGAGTTTGTAATAATCCTAATTTAGAAATGTTATGATATCACTGTTTGGCAATGGAACAGATATTCTCATCAAATCAGTATCATAAATGATTACTTGGTTCCCCCAATAGACCTATAACATAACTAAAATGTGATACCTACAGAGGTCAACTAAAAACACTGAAATACTATTTATAACGTGGTTTCTGTAAGAAGACACAATTGGAATTCCAACTAGAGATTCTAGGACTATATCTCCCTCATTTGGTAGTCTAGGGTGCACACTCACCCACCTGTGAGAGGGTGGGAAAATAGAGCTTAAGACTATAAAAATTCAGGTTGAGTTAGACACGAACTTATAGACTATACAGTAACCTTTTTACACATCAAAAAGTATAGTGTAGGCTCAGCGCCCGTAGCACAGTGATTACAGCGCCAGCCACATGCACCAAGGGTGGCAGGTTCAAACCGGGCCCAGGCCAGCTGAACAACAATGACAACTGCAACAAAAAAAATAGCAGGGCATTGTGGTGGGCACCTGTAGTCCCAGCCTACTTGGGAGGCTGAGGCAGGAAAATCACTTAAGCCCCGGAGCTTGAGGTTAATGTGAGCTGTGACACCATGGCACTCTACCTAGGGTGACATGGTGAGACTTTGTCTCAACAACAACAAAAAAAGTATCATGCAGAAGAATCTCAACTTTAGTTAAAAAAGAGACTGACCTATGTTGATAGCTAAATGAAATGTACTTACTCATCCAACTCTTCTTCTTCAGTTTTAGAACTATCAGCATAGAGATACTTGCTCATGTCCACAGGTCTTACATTTTTTCTTTTTGTAGACTGGAGAGGAGAATCCTTGATAGCTACAAAAGTTTCTGGCTCATCAAATGGGTTTGAATATTGTGGAGTCTGTACCTCTTGAAAAGGATTATAGCTGTTATTATAAAGAGATTCTTCTGGTTGTTTAGGTGATGCCGTTTCAGTGTTTGGTTCTATAAAACAGTAACAAAAGAGATAAATTAAATTAACACTATATAATATTTTCTTTTAGTACTTTAAAAATACAGAATCTTATTATTTTAATAAGCTCTATGGGGCTGAGAAAATATAAAGGAATAATGAAACAAAAATATATTTTAGAGGGACTAAACAACCTTGAAATTCAGAGGATGTGATATATATGATCTCTCTCTGCTTCTCTAGGAATGGGGCTCTCAAAATGATGCCTTTTGATCATTAATGTTTCTTGAGAATTTTTGGACTCTCTAAGTAATAACAATAGCCTTATAGAACATCTATTTTGAAAAATTTTAACTTCCTTAGACATGCTATATTATTGCTTGTTTTATATCACTACTCCAGCTTGCCATCCCAAAATGACACATAATAAATTTTTGTTTTTGAAAGAATGGATTAAAATATGAAATAGTCTCTAGTACTTACAAAAGTACAAATCACTTAGGGATCTGTAAATTCATTCTGGACAATATTAAAATATACCTACACACTGCTTAATTTGTTTTCTAAAAGTTTTCAAAAAACAGGTTTTGTGCACTACAAGAATATTTTACCAATATAACTGAGATCCAAACAACACTCTAATAACATAAAGATCCTCAAGTTGAAAGCACTACATTAAACACATAATAATAAAGCTGATAGACACATAGTAAATTCTTCTAAAATTTATTATTATTTCAAATTTCAATTTGAAATAAGAGGTACTATTAAAAATAAAACTCTGACTCATAACACAAAAAATACTATAATAGTATTATGTCTACCAACAATACTTATGAAGTACTTAGCACAATTTTTTGTTTTTGTGTAATATTTTAAAACAAAACTAGAATGTGTAATGAAACTGTTATAATTTGCCAATAAAAACAGAAGTAAGTATTTTTTTCTAAACGGAAGGAAAGTTTCAGAAATTCAACTATCTTGGTATATTAAAAGTAATTTTAGGGCTTGGCACCCATAGCTCAGTGGTTAAGGTGCTGGCCACATACACCAAGGCTGGCGGGTTTGAACCCGGCCCAGGCCAGCTAAACAATAATGACAACTGCAACAAAAAAATAGCCAGGTGTTGTGGCGGGCACATGTAGTCCCAGCCACCTGGAAGCCTGAGGCAAGAGAATTGCTTAAGCCCAAGAGTTTGAGATTGCTGTGAGATGTGACACAACGGCACTGTACCAAGGGCGACATAGACAGAAAAAAGAAAAGTAATTTTAGGTTGGGTGTGATGGCGCATGCCTGTCATCCTAGCACTTTGGGAGGCTGAGATGTGAGGACTGCCTGAGGCTAGGGGTTTAAGACCAGCCTGGGCAATGTAGTGAAGCCTCCATTTCTACAAAAAAAAATAAAGAAAATTAGCTGGGTGTGCTGGTGTATGCTTATAGTGCCAACTACTTGGGAGGCTGAAGTAGGAGGATCACAGGAGCCCAGAAGTTTGAGACTACAGTGAGCTATGATCACGTCACTATACTATAGCCTGAGTGATAAGAGTAAGACCCTGTCTCTAAAACTAACTAAATAAATAAATAAAAATAATTTTAGTTATGTCATGCAATGCTAACAAAATATTCTGAGAGAGGAAGACAGAAATTGCTTATTAAAATTATTATAAAGTCAGACGTGGTGGCTCATGCCTGTTATCTCAGCACTCTGGGAGGTGGAAATGGGTGGAGTTCAGGAGTTCAAGACCAGCTTGAGCAAGATCAAGACCTCATCTCTACTAAAAACAGAAAAACTAGTGGGCACTGTGGTAGGCACATGTAGTCCCAGGTACTCAGGAGGCTGGGGAAAGAGGATCACTTGAGTCCGGGCATCTGCTATCTCAAAATAAATAAATAAAATAAGAAAATTATAATTGCTTCATAAGTGATATTTCAAATAACTTGATCGACTAAAAATTCATGATTGATATACATTAAAATCTTAATTTTGAAGTCGAACCATCCCTAATCATAGCAGGAGTGTATAACCTGCAGCCAATGGGATGCATGCCAATTATGTGAAGACTTTTTTGCTTATCTGTGGTGGCAGATATCATGAAAATTATAGATGGACTTTTTTTTGCTCATCAGCTTTTGTTAGTGTATGTGTATTTAATGCGTGGCCCAATGTGCAGCAGAGAACGAAAAGGCCTGGACACCCCTGCTAGCCCAGAAAACACTTTTGTGCCTTTTTAGTAAGATAAAAAATTTCTGGATTGAAATTCTGTATACTATGATGAAGCAATTATAAAATGTAAAAGAAAATTCATAAATTTGTAATAAGTCAACACTAAAATGAATTTTAAAATAGCCTACATTAGAGAACAGACTCAGTAAACTGTGCTTCTTTTGTAACACCATGATAAAATTTATGCAGAATCTTTATTATAACATAAATGAGGCATTTTCTTTTCTCTGTAGGGAAAGAGGGAGTACAAAGATTTCTTACACAATATTTTTATTAACAAATATCAAGACTGAATGCTAAAAAACTAACAAAACTTTCAAAAAATCTTATGAAAATAAGATTTTTATTTTTACTTTCAGGAAGAAGATTGCAAAAATTAACCTAATCAACTTTATCAGTTACAAAGCCCCACGCAGGAAAGTATACAACCTATAAAATATGATGTGAAGATGTATAGTATACAACCTATAAAATATGATGTGAACAGTCAACAAAGGAGGATTTAAGATACTACTGTTTCATACAAAAGCTAACAAGTACATTTAATATGTTTCTAAAGAGGTCAGTGAAGCATATAAACATGAGAGGAGAATTAAAGCCATAAAAACAACAAATTGATGTAAGAGAAAAACTGAAGAAAGACCCATCTGAAAAACTGTAACACAGCTTTTCCTTTCCCAAGTACTTTTGTTACTTGAGGATGCAAGTTTTTAGTCAACAGAAAATAAATTATTTCTAACAAAGAACACTATTCCAAAGACTCCAATAGGCATATACTTAAAGAGAACACTGGAGGGAGGGCGTGGTGGTTCATGCCTATAATCCCAGTAACATAGGAGGCTGAGGCAAGGTAGATGGATTGCTTGAGTTCAGGAGTTCAAAAGCAACCTGAGCAAGACCCCAAAAAGTAGCCAGGCATTGTGGCACCTGCTTGTAGTCCCAGCTACTGTGGAGGCTGAGGCAAGAGGAGCACTTGAGACCAGAAGTTTGAGTTGCTGTGAGCTATGATGCCATAGCACTCAACCCCAGGGTGACATAGTAAGACTCTGTCTCAAAAAAAAAACCCAAAAATAAAAAACAAAAAAGAGAACATTGGTTGCCACATATTTTTTTAGGTCTCTAGGCATAATTAAATTTTCTAAATCAGGCTTATGTACCTCCTTAAAACAGAAATATAATCTTATCTGATACTATCTTCTATACCTTGCACAATATACAAATATATATTTAGGAAAAAATACTTCTTTGATTTTGAAATGGATAGCTCAATTACTGATGTCTCTAAACATTTTGGTAATTTTTTTTTATTTCAGGTTAATTTGAGGGTCCAAAGAGTTAACTTACAATGTTTGCATTTTTAGGTACAGTCCCTGTTATAGTTGTGTCCTGTCCCTAGGAGGTGTGCCATACACCCCTACATCGTGCCCATGAAGTGAGAGCACACCAATCCCCCTCCCCCCCCCATCTTGAATTGAATTGAGATATTTTCTTATGTGGGAGTGTATTAGATAGTGTACTGGCTTCATACTGGTATTGAAAACAGCAGATTCTTGTTTTTCTATTCTTGTGATTCTTTACTAAGACTTACATCTTTTGTATTAGCCTGGATGAAATTGGTAATATTTTTGAACTCGGTATACTAGGATATACATGGTACGCAGTTGTGGAGAAGTTGTGTGGTCAAAGATTCCCGATTAGGAATCTTAACTCCAGCTCTACCCCTATTTACCTAAAGTTTAAAGCATTTAACTCCTCTGTGCCTTAGGTTTCTAATCCATGAAAAGAGGTAGCTGAACTGATGCCTCTAAGATTTATTATAATCTTTATTAAGATTTAAAATGTTCGGGTAGAAGTGAAAATTACTAAATGTAGAATATAAATGTCTTCATATAGTGATTAAAAGGCCATGAAGGCTATGTTAAATAGTTCTATGAAAATATTTCAGAGTGTATATAAAGTCAGCACATTGTGCCCTATGATTGCACCAATGTACACAATTATGATTTAATAAAAATTTTAAAAAAATTCCTAGGGAAAGACTTTCCAACAGTGAACCTTTCCACCATGAAGTCATCATGGCGGCCTGGGGACGGGATGCCTTGACTAGACCAGGGCAGTTAAGGTGCAGAGTCTATTATCCGAAGAAACATGCAGGGAAGCACGCTGGGAAAGGCCACGAGTGTCACCACCTAACTTCCCCATCCCTGACACCTGCCCAAATGACCAACAAAATCCTGCCTGTAAGGAAACAGCCTCAACAAGGCTGGACACTAGGACGTTTTCCATTTGAGGCCAACTCCCTCACCTCCTTCAGGTCTTACCAATGGACCGAAGCACCCATCCTGACCACCGGTTTAAATTAGCAACAATCTCACCCCCTCCCACCACCTTTCCTTAAGCCTCCCTTTTGCCTACTGCATGTTCATATCAGCCTCTGAAGTACCATACAAGATACAACAGATTATGTTTGCTGTGTATTGCCTCCTTCCTCCCCTAATACCTGATGACACCTGAGTTCCATAAGAGTAGGGGTAATTAGGATGGCTACCATAAAAAAAATAGAAAACAAATGTTGGTGAGACTTTGGAGAAATTGGAGCCCTTGTGTATTGCTGGTGGGAGTGTAAAATGGTACAACCACTCTGAAAAAGAATATGGTGGTTTCTCAAAAAATTAAAAATACAATTAACGTATAGTCCATCAATTTCACTTCTACATACATAACCAAAAAAAAGTTAAAGCAGGGTCTCTAAGAAATATTTGCACACCCATGAGTGTAGCAACTTTATTCATAATAGCCAAAAGCAACTCATGTGTCCATTGATGGATGAATGTATAAAACAAATGTGGAATATACATGCAAGGGAACATTATCCAGCCTTAATAGAGAAGGAAATTCTAATACATGCTAAGACATGAATGAACCTTGAAACCATTTTGCTAAGTAAAGTAAGCCAGATACAAAAAGACAAATTCCATACAATTTATTTATATGAGGTACACTAATCAAATCCAGGGAAACAAAAAGTAGAATGGTGGGGTTGAAAGTACAGGTGATAGGGACTTGTTGTTTAATGATTACAGAGTTTCAGTCTTAAAAGATGAAAAGAATTTTGGAGATTAGATACACAACAGTGTCAATGCACTTAACACAACTGAACTATACATTTTAAAATGGTTAATATGGTAATCTTCATGCATGTATGATATTTTACTACTATTAAAAATAAATACTTTTGAAAAATAGTAGAGATGTTTATCTGTTCATCACCTGGTGGATCACAAGTGCCTAGAACAATATCTAGAAAATAACAGGTGTTCAATGAATATTTCTTTTTTTTAATAAGTGAACAGTTTATTAAGAATTAAACAAAGGTATGATGTGATACAGCACAAGCAAGACACTTGAGATAGGTATAATAGTACTACTCACACAAAAACTTAAATTTCACCTCAAAAAAAATCGCATTAAATGAATAAAGGCCAGAAACTTCAAGGGAATCCTCACAGGTACCTAGAAGATGGGACCACAGTGAAAGCAGGGAGTTTGAAATTCTCTCTCCAAACAAAGGGAGGTCTGCTGGGGAGAGAGTGAGAAAGTTGATGAAAAGATATTAGGAGACGCTCCACTCCTGGCTCATTTTATGCAGGGTAGATTTTTTTCTGGTTCAAGTAAGCCACTCCCCCCCCCAAAAAGTTACAGTTTCAGTACTGAAAAAGTAAAACTGTAATAACAAATTTTTAATTCTTGGAGGAAAAATATGAAATTTCTACCAAAAGAAAAATTCAGTAATACAGATTAAAAAGGAAACTAGAAGCTCCCCAGAATTAAGGAGAAACAAATAATGACAAAATTATAATAAATAATAGAAATGGAGGACAGGAAATGGCAAAATGCAATATAAAGATAATTTATTTGTTTTCGAGAGAGACTGGAACAGAAACAATAACAAGAAAAAAGAACACAATGCTTTCCCAGACACTTATAACATTATAAGGATATTTTCATTTCAGATAACTGATTTCAAGTATCAGTGAAAGGAGAATACCTAGACACAGTATGGAAACGTTTGTGACCCGAGAATTTTAAACTCATATAAGTCATCCTTTTTAGAATAGAACCAAAGGAAAAGATTTTTCAATGAGGACTTAGGAAATGTGCCACCATGAAACCTTCTGGAACTTAAAAACAAAAATTGCAAATGAACACCAACTAGTTAAGACATGTTATAAAGTTAACAGCTCTACTTTGAGAATATCAAGGTAAAAAGGACAATGGCGAGTTCTACAACTGGTTAAAAGGAGATATGTATAAATGATAATTTGCAAATCTGTTTATAAAATAAATAACACAAATGTCAAAAAATTATTCATAAGAAAAAAATAACCTGATGCGAGACATGAAATTATGTTACTAAAACCCAAGAAGTTTGAGGCCAAGAGAATAAAAATCTGCTTACATTGAATTTTTAAAGAACTAAAAGTCGATCTTCCATTTGATCCTGCAATCCCATTATTTCATATCTACCCAGAAGAACAAAAATCATTTTACCACAAGGACATTTGCACCAGAATATTTATTGCAGCTCAGTTCACAATTGCCAAGTCATGGAAGCAACCCAAATGCCCACTGAGCTATGGATGGATTAGCAAACTGTGGTATATGTACACCATGGAATACTATTTGCCAATTAGAGAATCTGTAGACTTTACATCTTTTGTGTTTACCTAGATGGAGTTGAAACACAGTCTTCTTAATAAAGTATCTCAAGAATGGGGGGGGAAGTATCCAATGTTCTCAATAGTAATATGAAACCAATATATAAACAACTACATGCCCACAAACAATGAAACACAAATACAGCCTAGCAAGGGGGATGAGAGAGGAGGGGGAGGGGAGGGAGGAGGAGGAAGGAACACTGGAAGAGATCTCACCTAATGCGCACAATGTGAGGGTGTTCAGCATGCCCCCTGGTGGGCAGAATTTCACCTAACGTGCACAATGTGAGGGTGTTCAGCACGCCCCCTGGTGGGCGGAATCTCACCTAACGTGCACAATGTAAGGGTGTTCAGCACGCCCCCTGGTGGGCAGAATCTCACCTAACGTGCACAATGTGAGGGTGTTCAGCACGCCCCCTGGTGGGCGGAATCTCACCTAACGTGCACAATGTGAGGGTGTTCAGCACGCCCCTGAGTGAAGGGCTCAACTACAACTTGAACTTTAACATAGAATTGAAAATGATACAACTTAAACATTCGTACTCTCATATTAATTTGAAGGTTTTTTTAAAAAATCTGCTCAATGGTGTATTAAGGATAAAAACTAAAAAATGCAATTTCATATTTGGTTATAAAAATTAAAAAAACATCAATTAAAGATTGCTTTTGAAAATCTTAAGTAAAAACCACTACTCTGATTAAAATGCGTCTTCCAAAATAATATATTTTAATGTAAAGCAAGTATAGTTAAAATGATGTATAGTTACAATGAGATCTAACAATTAAAAGCATAAAACATGTTTATGCAGCTCAATTCACAATTGCCAAGACATGGAAGTAACCCAAGTGCCCATCAACCCATGAATGGATTAATAAACTGTGGTATATGTACACCATGGAATACTAGTCAGCCACAAAAAAGACAGTGACCTTACATTTACCTGGATGGAGTTGAAACATTCTTTGTAAAGTATCATAAGAATAGAAATGCAGGCTTGGCACCTGTGGCTCAACGGGCTAAGGCGCCAGCCACTGTACACCTGAGCTGGCGGGTTTGAATCCAGCCCGAGCCCGCCAAACAACAATGCCGGCTGCAACCAAAAAAATGGCCGGGAATTGTGGTGGACACCCACGAATGGATTAATAAACTTTGGTACATGTACACCATGGAATATTATGCAGCCTTAAAGAAAGATGGAGACTTTACCTCTTTCGTGCTTACATGGATGGAGCTGGAACATATTCTTCTTAGCAAAGTATCTCAAGAATG
>CAUYON010083090.1:0-11576 GCA_963573935.1 Arctocebus calabarensis
GAGGGGCACTCCAGGAGGAGGGACAGCCAGGGCAGAGGAGCTCTCCAGGAGGAGGGACAGCCAGGGCAGAGGGGCACTCCAGGAGGGACAGCCAGGGCAGAGGGGCGCTCCAGGAGGAGGGACAGCCAGGGCAGAGGAGCACTCTCCTTCACACTCCACACCTAGGCCAATGCTGAGGACATGCCGGGCTCTCAGGTAATGTTGTTGGAGTTGAAATTCAGGGTTCCAGGTAACCTACAAACCGGGTAATCCTTGCTTCAAAGGGCACATTGTTCTGTCCAAAGATGCCCAGAAAGAGGGATAAGCAGCAGAAGAGGCCAGTTGGCCTGGGGTGTGCAGGGCTCTTGGGGTGTCAGCTGATGTGCAGGATGGGAATGGGCTTAACCCCTGCCTCTCCATCTCACTGGGCTGCTCACCAACCTCAGCTTGTGTTTGGAGCCTAAAAGCAGTTCCTAAATCACATTTACCTACCTGAAATCTATCATCCCCAGAAGGTCATAAATACACAATTCAGAAGGAAGATCTTGGATTTTTCATGAGATATCCTGTTATAACTCCTGGCATGCCACACTATACACTTTTAAAAGATGCTGCTAAATCTTACAATGAGACAGGGGCTTAGCTCCAAGCTAATGAATCCTTTGCTGTTATGTAATGGAGATAAAAATCTACTTTTAGGGGACTACTTTCAAATAAAATGGGGAAAGGTCAGTATTTTTTAAAATGTGTAAGTACTCATTAGTAGCCCTCTTAAGAAGCTTTACAAAGACAAGCACTTTAAACTAGGCAACGAGTTCCCAAGAGTAGAGAGGGCTTCTGACCAATCCAGAATGTCTTCTGACTTTTTGCACATAAAGAGGGACTCAATTGTTCTTATTTTGTTTTTAAATCAAACTATGTGACCGCAGAGGGACTTTCTCACGGGACCCCCCCAATGGGAAACCAAATGAGTGAGTTTTTCTCCTCCTGGCATAGGGGAGGCTCCCTCACTCGGAGAATAAGTTTGGCAAAGTCTCAACTTTGTAAGTTTCATCATTACTTTGAATGCCTAAAGTTAGGCCTTCCTCTTCTCATTAGGTGAGGACGTTAAAAAGGCTGCAGTTAAATTTAAAACAACATGATCGCCTTGCCAGCAGAAAAACAAAATGTGAGCAGACAGACTCTGGAGGTCTGCAGGATTAGAGATGGGCTTGTTTGGTTCCAGCTGGACAACCCAATGGCGCTTTTCATTCAGCATTTTTACAACGGGAGACATGTAAAAATGTCTCTATCAGCAGTAGCCAGGACATGCTTGCTCAGCCTCTGAAGAATTACAAATCTCTCTATACATAGCTGTGACAGACTCGAGATGTGTGTTTTGATACATGCAAAAAACCCATTTACCCCTCTTCAAAACTGGGGCTTCCAGAAGCAAGTCATTTAAAATTTCCCGTCATACCACAAGGATGTCAACATGTGAGGAAGAGTGAAATCAATTTCTCATGTTTTAAAGTATGTGTGTATATATCTCAGCGAAAGGGAGAGATTTAGAAGCTATTCCAAAAATCCTCTTTTAGAAGTTGTACATTGTCTATGGTAGGATTTTTTTAAATGCAACTATTTCTAATTGTAAGATAATTAGAAACATGTAACTATTGATATATGAGAAACATATAAAATATAATACATGTTCATTGCAAACAAAAGAAGACAGAGAGAAAAAGACGACATAAAAATCAGCAAATAAAAATTTCCCCTCTGCAACAATGATCAGTTTTCACATTTTTGGTATGTAATTATTCAGAACCTTTTTGTCATTTATGTATATACATGCATATATTTCATATAATCTCACATAAAATTTTCTAAACATTATAATAATTCTGTACATTTTTTTAGTTTATGTGCCACCGAAGCAAGCACTGTACATATTATTTTGTAACATTTTCTGTTTATGAACCTATTATGGATATTTTTCTTTTTTTTTTGAGACAGAGTTTCACTTTGTCACCCTGGATAGAGTGCTGTGGCATCACAGCTCACAACAACCTCAAACTCTTGGGCTTAAGTGTTTCTCTTGCCTCAGCCTCCCAAGTAGCTGGGACTAAAGGCGCCCACCACAAAGCCCAGCTATTTTTTTTATTATTATTATAGTTGTCATTGTTGTTTGGCAATGCACCAGGCTCAAACCCGCCAGCCCTGGTGTATGTGACGGGCACCATAACCACTGAGCTGTGGGTGCCAAGCCTGGATAGTTTTCTATATAAATAAATTTATATTCAGTATGCTATTTTTTTTTCATTGCATGGGGTCTCATTAAATAGCAATCCATGGTAGGATTTATATTAAGGACCACCCATCACTTTTTCCGGAGGACCGCACGGTACAGCCCAGCCCCCACACCCACTGCCCTCACTTAGGTTTGGTTTCCATTTTCAGGCCATTTAATAACCCTCTTTTCTTCTTGTGGATCAGCTGAAAGACCCCTGAAATCATCTAATGTAATTTAGCAGTTTGCTTCAGATACTTGATCACACTGCTCGTGACCATTGTGATCTGAGCTTAAATCCACCCCTTGGCTGGAGGTGCAATATCCACCTTAGAGCATTCACTTATTGAAGGAAAAATGATACAGTGTAAGAAAAGTTTTATATAAATATCGCTGAAATATTTTGGAAAAAACCTAGTACATATTAATTCATGTCACTTGGGAAATTATATTAAAAACCTAAATGTGCGACCCAATTCTGTAACCTTAGCCATCTGAACAGGTTGCCCACAAATATGAACTATTCCCGTCACTTCCAGTGTAAATTAATCTTCTACCTTGTAACATTTTCTCATTAAAGGCAAAATGATATAAGCATCTTTTCACAAAAGCACTAGTAAATCTTACAGAATCATAAAATTTCAGCGCTAAATAGTACCTTAGAAGTCTACCAGATGATGTGTTATTTAAAATCCCAAATGAAAGTTCAGGGTAATTGTTTGCCAAATAGGGGCATGGAAGTGGCCTTCGCGTCTGGCACTGCTATCCGCATTCTCTACTGGTGACAAACTGTAGAATAAATGAGGGAAGGATCCAAACCAGACTGAAGCTGAGGCTTGACATGTCTTTGAAGGGGCACATATGCTTTCCCCTGTTTAAAAGCAAGATCCCGTCCACGATGCAAGAAGACCCCGGAGAAGGGGGAGCAGCCTCCCATCCCCTCCGCACACCCCCGCAGGTCTGACTGGGAGCCTAAGTCAGAGGGACTCTGGAAAGGCTCTAGTGAGCATGCCAAGAACCAGTCATCTCCGCCGTCAGAGAAGCTCCACCTTCAGACAACCTTGAAATGTGGTTTTCAATGAGGGAGGGCAAGAAAAATAATGTGCGTCTGTGAAATATCCCTTTTTGAGGATAAAAATGTAAAGAAATATATAATTCATGAGTACCAGTCTGTTGAGAGGCCGTAAATTACAAGGCCCACTGTTACTGTTTTTGTTTTCTTCCTGGCACTGAGTTTATGCTTATCTGACTCTTTAAGTATTGGCCGAAGTGAACTGAAAAAGGTTCTGACCTTCGCTCCTCATATGTATGCACAGAGGGGGGAAACGGCTCTGTGTGAGCTTTGCGGTTCGTTCTCATCTGGGGGAAGCTTCACCTGTCTAGTTCTGTGCCCACGTATTTGTAAGGACATAACCACAAAGTGGACATCTGACAGATGAGAAAACCAGGTCAGAAGCCGTGGAAGGGAAGAGCAGTCCTGAGGCCGCCAGCTGGGAAGACAAACCGTCTGGACCTCTGACGGTTCCACGTCATTCTGCCATCCACAGCAGGGCTCCTTTCCACAGAAGGACGGAATGTATGACTCTTCAGTTACTTAATAAATGGCGTTATCTGGAGATGCGTCTATTTGCACGGGCCCGTCCCAGCTTATTTTACGAATGACAGTGCACACTGCTTACCCCTGCACCAGGTGGTCTGGCCTCAGCTCTGACGTAGCAGAGTAAGGAGGCAAGCTGTGGAAATCACAGCTGCTGGGGGAGATAAGTAAGTCCCGAGATGGGCTCAAGGATGTAGGGCTGATGGGTGAATCTTTGAGCAAGCAGCTTCTCTTGACTGCCACAACGGACGTTTGGAGTACAAGTTCAAAACTGCAAAGAATTATAAGCAAAGGGAAAATCATTGTTCCTACTGCCTTTCTGCTGTCTCCTTGACTGTCATGCATTTCAATGGCATCCAGATGTTCCATCATTTTAGCTACCAACTTGGGAAATTACATTGTAGTTACTTGCAAAGTTGTCAGAACACTAAACTCAACAATGACAGTTTATAACCCATTTTCTCTAAAGCATTCAATTTTTTTTTTTCTTAACCCTGATGGGCTGGCATTTAAATAAAGTAAGTCAGGCTTCTGAAACTCAATTAATTTCTGGATATGCAAAGTTACTCATTGTGCTCAACCACATGCATGTTGTTTCTGACTCATACCTGGTGTACTCTGCTCGAACCTCTCTCTTTGTACATAGATTGGTTTAAAAATAGGAAATGGGAAATGTGCACTGTGCTTTTAACTTTCAATAGTTGCACTCTTTAATTTAAAACTCAACTATTTAAATTGTTTGGGGATTCATTCACATGTTGTACTTTTCGAAAATTGAAGATTAGTTAAGAAGAACCAATATTATTAATTTTGAAAGTGCATATTTTCCCATTTGAATCAAAAACATAATGGTTTGTATATCATATTTTACAACCGATTTATTTAAGATTTCCCAGAAAACTTAGTTTGTAATTTCCAGTTGCAAAGGGATGAAGTTCTTCAGTTTAATGCCCATAGCTTTCTTATGGTAATTTTGAAATTGGGAGCCTTAGCCACATTCATAAATGGTAACTGTAGAAAATCGGCCACTTTCAAATCAAACAAACGCATAAAGAACCTTGAGGATACTTTTGAAAAGAGGAGACTATTTCTAACAACTCTTGTTATAGTGTCTATTCCTGAAGCAGATGAATGGTAAAGTTCTTTTAAGACTATTGCTGTTTTTTTTTTTTAATAGACTACTTGTATTATCTGTCCGTACAGTGGTTACCACCCTGTTGAACTCAATAAATATGCAGTGGTGATAATATTATTGCTCAGAATTCATTTAGCACTCTCACATCTTTTGAGTGTCCCAATGTTCTGCCTACTAGGTGCAGGGAATTTTAATTTAATGCTCATTCTGAGGCTTAAAGCTTGGAAGTGTAATGACCCATGTAAGATAATCCTCCACTCCAGCAGGACATTTTTGGAGCAAAGCCATTGGGTTGTCCAAGAATTCATTAAAAAGCAGAAAAACTTTACTTCCCACACCAAGATTCGGTGTCTCGGTGTACTGACTTTTCCAATCTTACCCTCCAGGCCTTTCACGTCATAATACCCTAACACACACAAAAAGGAGAAAAGTAAAGCAAATTTGAGATCTATATAATTATTGATAAATAGCTCTCACCAACTTGGTCCATGGCAGATGTTGGAACAGAAACCAGAAGGACCTGGAACAAGTTTTTTATCAGGGCAACCCAGTTTGCCCTGCAGTCTAATTCAGTTATCACTACACTTCGGACTATCTGGCAATTTCCACATATTTTCTCCTGCAAGGTTGCATTTTCCTCCTGTCTTCTTTTCATTATTTTTTCTTTTATTAAGTCATTTGTGCATAGATCATACATACATTTATGCCATTATGGGATTCGATGTGTTGATTATTTGCACAAATTGGAGTGTTTACATTCTACTAATCAACATAGCTTTCACCTCATTTACCCAATTACAGTGTTAAGACATTTGTGTTCTACACCTGATAGATCCAATAGAAACTATCCACAGGAAGTTTAATACCAATAATAATCTTGGTATCCTTGATATTGACACAGTTCCTGGCTCCTAATAGGCCCTCTGGAACTATTTAGTTGAATGAATGAATGAATGAACAATTTATGAAATGAAATACCAAATTATTCTAGAAAATCTGGTCATGGTTATTTTATTTTTATTACTGCTTTAAAACAGAAACGTTGAGGTTATCTGACAAAATTTTTAACTTTTTCTTGTATCTCATTCATGCCTTATGGGACAACTAGTCTACATTTTAAAAATGTTAATTTATCAAGAAATTCAATAAAATATCTAGGCGTATTTAAGTTGATATTAAACAGCATAATGTAAATTGTCATCATGAGAATATGCAAATATTTGGTGTGAGATTTGGTTAACAGCACATGGTTAATAAAATAATTAGGTATAGACTCACACACACGCAGGCATGCACTCATGCATATGTACTTCTAGCACATAAAACATCGTAATTACACACAAGATTATCCTAAAACAGCTTGGGGCACCTGAATAACAGAGTCAAGCACTAATTAACTGCAAGACAGTATGTAATAAAATTGTATGCCCAAGTGTGAGAAGCAACTGTGTACTATCAAGTTAAGGGCTGACCTATCCGGGAGAACTTCATGGAAGAGGAGAGATTTGACCTGGCCTTAGATCCTCGTGATTCAAATAGAGACATAAAGAAGGTGGATGTGGCGCCCTCTGGAGACTGCGACGAGACTCACACACTTGCCAAGGAAGGTAGGTGGGCGGCAGAGAAAGGGGCTGGTGGCCGTTTTGACCAGACGCATGAGGCAATGCAGAGATGTGAAAGGTTTCTGAGCAGAATAGTGACCCGATGAAAGTCATATACAAAGATAATTCATCTAGTGAAAGAGTACTTTGGAGAGAGTGGGTGGGATCAGGCGAGCCAGTAGCAGGAGGCTCATCCAGGTGTGAGGGGATTGCTCCCCAAACGCAGGAAAGGTATCAGTGAGATGAAAGAGATGTGGGCAAATGGGCAAAACTCGGTGACTGGAGGGACAGTGGAGGGAGAAGCCAGGGGTGTTCTCTAGCAGGGATGTCAGAAGCTGGTAGCCAGTAGCAGACCTGCAGAGACATCCAAGTTTGATTGGCTTCATTTGTGTTTCTTCCCTTTAAGAGCTGTTGTGTGATCGTCCTGCCAGCTGCTAGCTGCTTCATTAGCTCTTTCTCATTCACCACTGGCATATAGTCTCAGGAATGGCCTACTCTTGTCTTGTGCTTTGAATTTCCGGTGCAGACAAGAAGGTTTGTATCAGGCCAGGCACAGGGGCTCTCGCCTGTAATCCCAGCACTTTGGGAGGCTGAGGCGGGTAGATTGCTTGAGCTCAGGAGTTAGAGACCAGCCTGAGCAAGAGCGAGGCCCCATCTTTATTAAAAATAGGAAAACTAGCCAGGCGTGGTGATGGGCGCCTGTAGTCTCAGCTACTCAGGAGGATGAGCCAAGAGGATCTCTGGTGCCCAACGGTTTGAGGTTGCTGTGAGCTAAGCTGGTGTCATGGTACTCTACCCAGGGTGACAGAATGAGACTGTCTCAAAAAAAAAAAAAAAAAAAGCTTGCATAATCATTATCTAGAAAAAAATATGCAAATATCCTTTTTCCTTTTGTTGTTATAAATTTGCATATAGTTTAGTTTTACTTGTTTACCTAAAGCTCTTGACCCTGCCTGTTGTATTAATAATAACCACTATGATGACTGCAGTTTTCTAGCACCTTTGAGTTGGACTTATATATTTAATTTTCTTGTAGTTGATGTGTATTTGGGGTTTGACACCAAAGAGCAGGCAATTCACTTCCTGGGGCCACTTCGTCTGATGAACACATTGTCCAACCTAACTGTTCTTATGGAGAAATGGAGTCTGGAAAGAGGTTAATGTGGGGGGAGGGAGAGAAGTTTCCCTTCGTGCCTGGAGTAGAACATTAATGTTTGTTTCCACAGAGAAAAACAACTGGTAGAACACGTGCACGGCTGGAAGAAACCTGTTGTCACAGGCCGATGTTGAGTGTATTGGGTATGGGTTCAGGCAGACCAGGATTGGAACCCAGATTCCACCATATATTGAATCCAGATATGCCATAATGCTGAATGATCTAGAGCAAATTCTTACTGGATCACAGTTTCAGTGTCTTTAGCTGTAAAAGGGAAGTAAACAGCCAGGTCACTGGGTTGCTTTCAGGGCTGGGTAGAGAGTATATGTGGAAACACTACCAAAACGTCATGCATATGGCAGCGTATCGACCACTGATAGATCACGTCTTAAAAAAACTCAGCGTATTTCATTGTCCCTGACGCCTAGCAGAGGCTTAGCACATTCAGTAAGTGTTTTATTCGGGATGCTTTGAGGACTACGGAAGAAAGCAAAACCCGTCAAACAGACCTACCTGCCTTCTTTCAGTGGGGGTCTAATTCCACACTTCAGCTAATGTGCATCCATCAGTTGTGGGTATGGGGGTCGCCCTTCCAAGGGGAGCAGTGCCATCCTCTCCCGGACCTGTCAGAAGGCCCCTCGTCACTCACCTCCTCCAGATCAAGCGCTGAGTTCTATTATTAGAATGTCAGAATTCACTGAAATGGTTTGGTCACCCACCTGACAAGAGATCTCAGTTTGATCCTGCTGTGTTTAAAATGGCTGAAAAGTGTGGGCATTTTAGGAGGCAATGTATGAACATATATGGAAGATTTTTTCTCATATGTTTTATGACAGATCTTTTCTGTTCTTTAACTCCTGCACTTTAGCTGTTCCATTGTTCTAACTTAAAATTAATGTTGGCCTATTTCTACAGCCGTTCCTTCAGAGCCTGGGATATGTAAGTTATAAGCTGGGTGTGATTGGGACCCAGATAAATGGGACTTGGCTCATGGGGACCAACCCCTTACCTCTTAAAGAACACAGAGGCCTTCATCAGCCCTAGCAGTCATGACCTTCATCACCAGACTTTCACTCACAGTGAAAGGGGTAGACTGGTTGGTGCCAAACTGGGTTCAGCTGTAGTCATGGTGAATTATGAATATGCCCATAAATTTTTGCAACTCGATCAAGGATGAAGGCTATTTCCACACCCCTTGGGTCTGGTTGACTTGCTATGACCAAGGGCATACAGTAGACATGACATTCTAGGCTCAGCCACCTGCCTGGCTTCTGCTCTTACCGTCCCTGCCACCCTGAGATGCCGACCACTTATTGTGGCCACTCGGTGGTGGTGAAATGGATTCTCCATCTAAATGTAGTTTGAAGATCAAGAGTCAGGATGCCACATACACATCCAGAGAGTCTGCTACTCGCATATTAGCTTTCTAGGGAAGGCAGGGTGGGCTCTCAAACTGATCCAAAAATGGCTTCAGAAAGTAGAAAATGGAAAGTCATTTGGGTTATCTGGTGGTTGGAGGAGGGGCTGGGTGCCGGTTCCCGTGTTTATGCTGAGACTGGGGATACGGGTTTAATCTCCCTGCCAGCCCTAAGGGAGTGAGTCCCTGGGCTTTCCAGTCTGCCACACGGGGGGCAGACAGGAAAGGGGGTGAGGAGGGGCTTGCAAGCTGTCAGCAGACTGAAAAGTCCAGTAAAACTTGTTATTATTCTTCAGTTACAAGTGTCTTCATAGCACTTAGTATCTGAAATTATCTGTTCCTTTAAAAGTGTGTTTCCATGACTCAGCACCTGTAGCTTAGTGGTTAGGGTGCCAGCCACATACACCAGGGCTGGTGGGTTTGAACCCAGCCTGGGCCTGCTAAACAATAATGACAACAACAACAAAGAAAATAGCTGAGCATTGTGGCAGGCACCTGCCATCCCAGCTATTAGGGAGGCTGAGGCAAGAGAATTGCTGAACCCTCAAGAGTTTGAGGTTGCTGTGAGCTGTGATGCCATAGCACTCTGCCCAGAATGACATAGTGAGACTCTGTCTCAAAAAGAAAAAAAGTGTACATTCATTGTTTATTTTTCTGCTGTCTCTATCTTGTGTAAAACTCAGGAATGGCCACGACCATGAGTAGTACATATTGTTCTCCACTGGCTCTCTCGCCTCTAGCTTGGTGCCTGGTACATAGCAGGCGCTCAGTACATGCATACCAGTGTATGAATGAACTTCTACAGGTGAACGTTAGTTCTGCTGTATCCAATCCTGATGCTTAGAGTCCCATTACAGAACAATTGCACTGACATTCTAATGGGCTTACATTTGTAATTCTAACAATCCTAAGTTTGAACCACCTGCTGTGACGCCTATCAAATGTTACCTCCAAAGGAATGGGGGAGAATGTTACTCTGTGGTCCTTTCCTGCCTTGAGCTATATCCTTCTATTAACTCCAACTGTCGGAGTACCAGATACCTGGACTGGGGTACTCTGTCTTTCTATGGAAATGTTTTCACAGTATCATGTCCTTGGTTTTTTATTGGAGTTGTTACACTACACTGCTATGTACACCTATCTCTGAACACTTCGTAAAAGTGGTGCTGAGAACGTGGTTCTCTGTGCTGTTCACTGTTTGCTAGGACAGGCCCGTGCAGCAGGCACCTCAGACTTTAGAGCAAGGGTAGGGGGCACTTTGCTCCTTTATTAGGTGAGGAGTTCAGCTAACAATTATAGACTGAACCATTGTGTTAAATCACAGATCCCCTTACCCTAGATTTTCTCATGCTATTATCCATTAGCTCTTTTTACTTCTTTCAGGGATATACACACACATACAGCCATCCCGTGGTCTCTGTGGGAAATCGGTCCCAGTACACTGCTTGGATATGAAAATCCATGGCTGCCCAGGTCCCTCATGGAAGATGGCAGAGTATTGGCATATAACCTACACACACCCTCCGGGATACTTTGGATCATCTCTAGATTATTTATGACACCTAAAACAATGTAAATAACTATGCAAATGTAGTTCTATACTGTATTTTTTAGTAAATAATAATAAGAAATAAAAATGTACATGTTCAGTACAGATACACTCATTTCCCTCTGAATATTTGTAACCCCAGCTTATAGAATAATGGATGTGGAACCAATGGATACTGGAGGGCCAACTTTATATATGTCTTTTTTGTCTTCCCCGTAAGCCTCCTCAAATCTTCTTTGGAAGTAGGTAATCCTGAGACCACCCGCAAAAAATCCAAGTAAGACTATCACTTTGCATTGTCCTTGGCTGTTGAAGAAAGACATAGTGCTTGGGGGAAAGCTGAGTGACACAGCTGGTCCATCGGGGGTGGTGTGGACTTCACCCTCCATCTCTCATAGCACATTTAAAAGCATCAATAAATGTTTGCAACGTTGCTCTCCTCGGGGTTTTTTTCCACACCCCAGGCTTGGTTAATGTCATTTATGCCCAGAACTCACAGGATATAGGGATCTAAAATTTGAAACACACCCACCTTCCAGAGGTAGCCTGGAGGATATCTTTAAAAGTGGAATAAGAGGTTGATTTTCATTGGTATCGTCTCACTCCTTAACACAGAGCCTAACCCTTAGGCTTTCAACATGGCTATGGAATAATTACTAATTGATCTCCAGGAGCACTTTAATATCTTTAAATCTCTGGGGTTGATTATCTTCTTTTACGTAGAGCCCGATACACTGAAAACTAAATAAGAAACCATTGCAGGTACCCACAGGTTAACCTATCATGTGAAATGCGTTTTCACATAGTAAATGAGAAAATCTCATGAATGTTATGTCAATCAGGTTGATAAAAATATCTCAGATTGTATGTGAA
>CAUYON010083094.1:0-72949 GCA_963573935.1 Arctocebus calabarensis
AGCCCAAGAGCTGGAGGTTGCTGTGAGCAGTGTGACGCCACGGCACTCTACCCAGGGCGATAAAGTGAGACTCTGTCTCTACAAAAAAAAAAAAAGAAAAGATCATGAATGAAACATTTTGGAGAGAAGTCTAAATCATAAATATAGAATAAGTAATTAGTCTTGGATCCAAAGGATAAACAACTGAAGAAAAGACTGTGGTAAATAATTAGATGCACTATTAAGTTCCATTTTCATGGTTTAGAATGTGCATGTTTCCCATACTGATTCTAAGCTTTTGTGGAAGAAAATGTATAATCCCTGTCCTTAATAAACGTGTGACTTAGAAGATTTGCAACCTTAGCACATGTACCTATCTCTAGTCATATCTGGTTTTTAAAAGATTTTTTTTCATTAGAAACAACAAAAACAAAATATAAGACTTGGTTTTTTTTTGTTTTTTTTTTTTGTAGAGACAGAGTCTCACTTTATCGCCCTGGGTAGAGTGCTGTGGCCTCACACTGCTCACCGCAACCTCCAGCTCTTGGGCTTAGGCGATTCTCTTGCCTCAGCCTCCCAAGTAGCTGGGACTACAGGCGCCCGCCACAGCGCCCGGCTATTTTTTTTGTTTGTTTTGCAGTTCAGCCGAGACCGGGCTTGAACCCGCCACCTTCGGTATATGGGGCCGGCGCCCTACTCGTTGAGCCACAGGAGCTGCCCATAAGACTTGTTTTTATGGCAGCTTGTGCGGTAAAGAAAACTCTATCAGACACTTAAACAACTGTGATTTGTCTAAGATATTTATACTATAGTAAAATTTACTTTCATTTAAAAATCCACCCTTACATTGCTTTGGTACCATCACCATCATGTCATTTTAGACAGCCAGCCGAGTACAGAAACAAAGCCAAACTGAGACTGATAAAACCTGGAACAAATAGAACATCATTCTTCAGCAAAGCACTTTATCTGGGGTTCTTAGTTTTGTTTTTATGATTTTTTTTGTCAAACCCTCTCTTCCACCTTTAGTAACTGAATATTGAAATGAGTTCATAAGATTGCTATTTAAAACACTATTTTGGTCAGTTTGTGGAAGAAAATGTACATACAAGTCTGCATTTTATACCACAGGAGATAAATATGCAGCTGGCATATGTCTTATTAGCCTGCCCCTATTTTTCAAAAACTTATATGTTGAGCACCTTACATTCTGTTTTCAGATATATTATGTAATTCTGCCTTCTATGCTTTGAAGTCTGGAAATCACCAACTGGAGAATATCCAGAAAAAGCCAATCACAAGAGTGAATGATCTGGAAATGATCTCTTAAGAGGAAATTTTAAGGAACAGAAAATATTTATCCTGGAGAAGAAAAAGCTAAATGTGAGGTTAATATTATCTTTAGAAACACTGGAGAGAAAAGCCACTTGACTGAGTCTTTACAGACTCATAATGATTAACATAGTTATTGAAAGAATACCTTAGCTAGAGTTAAAAGATTTCTAGACATATCTTGTACCAAATAACTCTATGCACTTGGGCAAATTCTTTAATAAGTCCAAATTCTTATTCCCATCAACCAGCTCATTTTGTTGTATCAAAACGTGCAGCTCTCAAATGTTCTGTTTCTGCAGAGACTTTCATAGATCACCTTTATTTATCTTCACTTGATTCATGAAGCCCTTCATAGATGTAAAAAGGACCTGTAAATTAACTACTCCATTAATTTCTTTGCAGTTTTGGCCGGGGCCAAGCTTGAACCTGCTACCCCTGGTATATGGGGTCAGCACCCTACTCCTTGAGCCACAGGCACCACCCAATTCCATTAATTTCTACTAAAGCCAAAAGTAAGTGTATTTGCAGATGCAACATGAACAACAAATCACTTCTTTAAGTAATTCCACATTCAATCCCATCCCCTTCTCTCAAATTTGAGCTAACTGCTTTTCTGAATAAATGGTTATGCACTTAATGAAGCAATGTTGAAACATATTAGTACCAAATTAGTTACTTAGCTAATATTAAGGAACTATAGAAGGATTCATGTCTAATAAAATGAAGGTTTATAGAGATAAATCTATAATCCTGACTTTCTTCTACTTTTCATAAATATGAGATGATGGAGACTATTTATTAAACAGCCATTGAGAAGACCAAAGGGCATTCGCTGATGATGAAATCAATGAGACTTTACAGTGGCGTGTAGTAACCAGGATAATTAATATTAGATCATATTCACACCCTGAGAGTACAGTACATAAAACAAGAGAAATGTACTTGTAAAGTAGAGTAACCTAGATTATTAGGAGCAGTTTAGGGTCTTAGTAGTGAAAAGAAATATAAGCAAAATACATTCAGAAAATGGCAATGGTGAGACCAACCTAGATTATTCTGAGCAATTGAGAGTCTTAATAGTGAAAATAAATATTGGCAAAATACATTCAGACAGTGGCAATGGCAAGACAAAGTAAAACAATGTTTCAGAGAAAAAAGTTGAGGAAAATAGGATCATTTGTCTAAGACAGCTATAAAAAAAAGGAGGTCATAATAGCTGCTTTTATAAATTTATCTTGAAACTTAAATTGTCTTATATGACTGCAGTGGGTAGAAGTAAGCTTATTTTATGTTACTAGGATGATGTTTTAATACTACAAAATTTGGATGTTTAAAAAAATAAACCACATTTTTCTTAATCAGTTTGATTTGTAGGGTAAACCTTTCCCTGGAGAATGTAGTAGAGAATTACTTTCATTCAACTCACAAAGCCCACCTACATTCCATATTTGTGGGAAGCTTTAAGTTCTGGGTACTCTTAGGCTTTTCAGGTAGTGTAGGAAGCTGAGTGGTTTACTGCATGATCCTTAAGTGTCCTGTCCACCCATGTTGTATCTGGAACTTCCTTTGTCCCACCTGGTATTTGGTGGAAGACCACCACAGACCACCACTGAGCAGTGAATGGTTCTTGCCTAGGTACTTGGCCATATTGGGCCTGATAGCTCTTTGTACCACATCCTATTCTTGAGTGAGGAAGTGAGTTATAACAATACACTGTGCAAGGCTAGGACATAAAGTCTCTGCTAGGCTGTGGATAGTCACATTGTTCTAGAAAAACTAGACAATGATTCTCTCTCGGCAATCTTGTTACCTCCCTGCCACTCAAACCTAGAAAGAAATGAGACATTGATCCCCTCTACTCTTTTGCTCTGGAATGCCTTAAACAACATCCCTGGGAGTGTGCAGCCTCACACTCTATGAACTACAGGGGTGTATGTACAACTTCACCTCTGTTCTCCCTCTGCAAATGAAAGGACTCTTTTTCTGTTCTCATTCTAGAAATTCTTCTCTTCATCTTGAAATATGTTTTGCAGATACATTCCCTTTGTCACAAGGTGTGGGCCTCAGAGATGTGCCTTTAACTCAGGGATATGGAGATACTTAAAGATCATGTCCAGTATCTGAGTGGTTGAGAAATGAGACACAAATGGGGCTAAAAATGCTCATCACTAAAAACGAACAAAAACATAAGTAGAAAGAGCTTAATGTACGATAAAAATGAGCTTGATAACTTAGTTCCAAATTATTACCAAGAAAGAACTCCACTTGAAAGCTTATCAGTATCTTAAAAGGGTACAGGTGAAACTTAGTAAATGCAGAATATAAAGGTCTTAACACAGTAACTAAGAAAATGCCATGAAGGCTATGTTAACCAGTTTGATGAAAATATTTCAGATTGTATATGAAACCAGCACATTGTACCCCAGGATTGCATTAATGTACACAGCTATGATTTAATTAAAAAAAGAAAGAAAGAAAGCTTATCAGGAAAAGACAGAGATCACAGAGAAGCAGAAAGCAAAGCCCCACTCACTGTTAGAGTGCTCAGTGCAAGAAAAGAAACTTAGACAAAAATCTAGGGTTTCACTGTTAAAGGATCCACATCAGTTTCTGTAAAATACCTGAAATGCAATGATGACCGAATTTATTTATTTATTTAGAGACAGAGACTTACTATGTTGTCCTCAGTAGAGCGCTGTGGCATCACAGCTCACAGCAACCTCAAACTCTTGGGTTTAAGTGATTCTCATGCCTCAGCCTCCCAAATAGCTGGGATTACAGGCACCAGACACAACGCCTGGCTATTTTTTGGTTGCAGTTGTCATTGTTGTTTAGCTGGCCGGACTGGGCTCGACCCTGCCAGCCTTGGTGTATGTGGCCCTACTCACTGAGCTACAGGCACTGAGCCGACAGAATTTAAATTTCACTGGGGAAAACCTCCTTACAAGAGCCTAATATGTGACCTATGTTTTTCCTTTGAGGATAAGACCTATCTTTTTCTAAAATTTTAATTTCAGTTTTCCTCATTTTAAGTTCTCTCATGATAATAGAAAAACATACTCTACCTGGAATCTGAGCACCATTACTCTCCTGTGAGCAGGCATTTTAAGTTCTGTATGTGGTTTCTGTTGCTTCTTACTGTGGGATGGCTTATAGCTAAGGAGTCTGGCTCCTGAGTCAAGTCATCTCTGACTGTGAAAGTGACACCACCAGAAAGCAAATTTGGCATTGAAGGTGTGAGATGACTTAATCTTGGAGACAGAACAATGTGGTGTAATCCCCTCTCTAGTTGTCCCCTTGACCTTTAATTCCGAAAGCTGTGTGCGGAACAGATCAGAGCAGCCCACCTAGGATGCAAAACAAGAAAAAAAGCTAAATTTTCTTTGACTTCAATATAAGCACGATTTTGTCCTCATAACCATTTAAATAGAGAATATGAGACTGGAAACCCGCTGCCTTTGGAAATGAAATTATAAATAAGTGAAATGGGGCATTCTGAAATGGCTGGTTGGAGCCAGGAGATGACTCTCTGTAATCTCTTAGTAGATTTCAGAAATAAAATTTTAATTTAGAAAACAAATGGTGAGTTGCAATAGTGGATGATGAGCCGCCATTTGAGGGGATAAAATGTGTTTATTTTTAACAAATGGCAGCTCCAAATACATAGACTTAAAAAAATAAACTTTATAGGTTATAGCAGTTTTAGATTCACAGCAAAATTGTGTGGATAATACTCCCCTGTCCTCCTTCCCCCCCAAGTATGCACAGCACCCCACTATCAGGATTCTGCCCCCAGAGGGGAATATTTATTTCAATCTGTGAACCAACAATGACATGCCATTACCACCCTCGTCCATAGTTTGTACCATGATTTGCTGTTTGTGTACATTCTTTAGCTTTGGTGAAGTGTATAATGTACCCACTATCATAGTATCATGTAGAATAGTTTCACTGTCCTAAAAATCTCTGTCATTTATCTATTCACCCCCCCTGTCTTCTCCCTCCTGGTAACCACTGGTTGTTTTATCACATTTTTATTTTTTCCAGAATGTCATATAACTGGAAATAAATACTTTTCAGATTGGCTTCTGTCACTAAGTAAGATCCATGGAGCCACGGTTTTTCATGGCTTGAAGAACTCATTTCTTTTTAGTACTAAATAGTATTTTATTGTCCAGATGTACCAGTTTATTTATCCATTTATCTTCTGATGGATATCTTGGTTGATTACAGGATTTGAAAATTACAAAATGTCTGCTATAAAAATCCATGTGCCAGTTCTTGTGTGGACAGACGTTTTCAACTCATTTGGGTAAATTCCAAGGAGTGCAGTTGCTGGAGTGTATGGTTACGAGTATATTTCGTTTTATAAGAATCTGCCAAAACTGTCTTACAAAGTGACTGCACCATTTTACTTTCTGCCATCAGTGAAGGAGAGTTCCTGTGAAGCCACCGCCACCTACCCCTACCCTACTCCGTTGGTTACCGTCAGGGTTTTGGGCTTTGGCCATCCACATATGTGTGTAATGTTATCTCATTATTTCATTATTCTTTTAATAAATTGACTTTCTAGTTCCCAAATATAAACCAATGACTGCAATAAAATTGATATAAGATGATTTAATTTGGAAATTGTATTAGGGCAGTAGCTCACACCTGTAATCCCAGTACCTTGAGGGATCAAGGCAATTAAATCACTTCAGGCCAGTTATTTGAGTCCAGCTTGGGCAAGAAGTGAGACCTCTATGTCTACAAAAATTTTTAAAAGATGTCTGGCTTGGTAGCAGGAGCCCATAGTTCCAGCTGGTCAGGAGGCTGAGGTGGGATGATTGCTTGAGCCCAAGAGTTTGAGGTTGTAGTAAGCAATGATCGTGTTACTGTACTCTATCCAGCCTGGGAAATAGAAAGAGGCTCTGTCTTATAAAAAAGGTCTTTCTAAGGCCATAATAAAAAACAACTCTTTTTACACACACACACAAAAAAAGAGAGAGAGAGAAAAGAAAACAAAAAAAGTCAATTTGAAAAATAAATATTACTACTAATAAAAGGCATTATGCATATACTCTTTGATAAGCTCTATCATTGTGGGACCATTAGTTTTAGAAATTCATCTGCCTTGTAGAATTGCAATATTTATCTTTCTTTCTCTTTATGCCCTTTGAAAATTGAGTCAACTATTCAATGTTCAAAAGAATAGACTTAACAACTTGATTTTTTATTTCCTTGTATATTACATATACAAATATGAATCAACCTACTGTTTTCTTTTAATTAAAAGCCAGAACCATTACGCTCTTTAAAATAATGTGCTCCATTCACCAAATCTTATGAGGGATGAAAGATATTTTTCCTTGATTAATGACCAAGAGCATTTAAGTCACATCTCTAATCAATTATCTAATAATAAATATTTTAAAGCAATCTCAAATTTTCTAGGCATTCATAACACAACTGTTTGTTCATCTATTTAATTTTGATTTCATGATCTAAGTCATATATTTTCAAATTTTCTTACTTTAACGACAAAACTTAAGTGACTTACTAACATTCAGAAGGATTTTCTTGAACTTGTTGCTTTTTCAAAACAGAAGTGCCCTGTGTAAATAAATTTATTTTTGTTTATAATTCACAGAGTAAATTGCATTTAATGGACTGTTGGTGACAAACTTAGTTTCCTAAAGGATTATTACTAATTTGTTTGACTGTTTTCAGATTTTTGAAAATAGAGTAGTTTGAAGGCTGGGTACCTACAATGCTAACATTCTGGGAGGCCAAGGTAGGTGGATCACTTGAGCTCACGGGTTTGAGTCCAGACTGAGCAAGAGTGAGACCCTGCTTTTAAAAAGTATCTGAGCAGGTGGCGTCTGTGGCTCAAAGAAGTAGGGCGCCAGCCCCATATGCCAGAGGTGGCAGGTTCAAACCCAGACCTGGCCAAAAACTGCAAAAAAATAAACCAATAGCTGGACATTGTGGTGGGAATCTGTAGTTCCAGCTACTCAGGAGGCTGAAGCCAGAGGATCGCTTGAGCCCAAGAGTTTGAGGCTGCTATGAGCTAAGATACTATAGCACTCTATAGGTCAAGAAAGTAAGACTCTGTCTCAAAAAAAAAAAAAAAAGAAAGAAAGAAAAGAAAAGACAGTAGTTTGAGTAAACATTTCAACAGCTATTTTAGCCTGTCTATACTGTAACTTGACTGAAGCACCTGAAACGCTGCACTGTGCCCCTGACCCAAAACACCACACTTTGCAAAAATAAAGCATAATGAAAATGGGAAAATTATTTTGCTACCGAGCTTAACAAATAATTTGACCACTTTCTTCCAAAAGAATGTCTCATAAATATGAATAACAGTGTCATTTATTATGAAGTAAAATCAATTTGGTTATAATATTTGTTACAAAATAAATGTATTGCAACTTAGTTTTCGTTATATACTTCACAAATGAATTGATGAATTGGAGCACTATGTTAAGAAATGCTTTGAACAGAGTTGAATAATAGCGATAAGTAAGAAATTCAATGAACATCCACATTAACCCCTGATGAAATAAGAGACAGAGTCTGTTTATAAAGAGGGTTGATAAAGCGTGTTACTGTGAAGTAAGCAAAGATTGGCAATAATATATTTTCCTTAAAATGATTGCCCTTGAAATTGACATGTAATAAACCCAAACTAACTGCAATGGTGCAGTGCACCGAGATTTGGGGACGAGATCCAGCAAAGGACCAAACCTAATGACAGCCCTGGGTTAGTGTTATGTCTTAAAGGATTAGCTTAAGTCTGAAGCTACTATTAAAGAAGAGGCAATGGCAGTGAAAGACATGATTGGCTTAGACTCAGAATCCTCCTCCTCTTTCTGCTGTGATATCATGAGGGAAAGTTGTATGCATAGATAGTTGTGAAGGAGAACACCAAAGCGTCTAAAATGAGACTTGGAAAAGACTATATTTCATTTAAGAGAAAACAATAACAGAACATGTTTTGGCCTTCAGAATTGTTAAGTAAACGTTGGATTCACCATACGTACATTAAAAATATTTTAGATTATATTGATGAGTGTGTTCTGGGTGCTTTTAGAAGAAGGTTATTGTTGAAAGCAAAGACAAATGTGCTTGAGTGAAAAAAGTCAAACATTTTGTATATTAAAAGTTAAAACTGCATATATGTAACATTTGTATATATATAAAATCATACCTTATATATATGTAATATAGATGAGAGAATCGCACAGAATATATGTGTGTGTGCATGTGTGTGTGTATTATGTCACATATAGAAAAAGCAAATCCAGTCTTCAGTAACAGAGTATCAGTGACAACCGGAGGTAGGGGTGGGCTAAAGCATTGCCTCAGGAGGAGGCCTAAGGAAATATGGATAAATAGAAACACTTTGTATACTGATTGTGGTTGTGTTTACATGAATACATATATTTCAAACCAAAATAGATTAATGTTGTTGTTGAAAATAATACTTCACTGAAGTCAGAAAAATTTCTATTTATAATGTATATCCATACAATTACTGCATGAGCAAAGTATACACATGTCTATGTACAAAAAATGACATTGAACTCAATTATTTAATTTTGTAATTATTTAATTGAGGAGGCAGAGCCTCATTTCCATAAGCAAACATACAAATGTAAGCTTGTGACTTTCAGCTCAAGGTGTCTCAAAAATGTTTAGTATTCTCTTAATATTCTTAAGGTACTATTAAAGGACCTAATCCTTTGAGAGATACATGATGACTACTACTGACAGTCTACAATAGGAATATTACATTTTTATAAGATATATCAAATATACAGTGATATATCTAATAATAAAACAAGTATACTAAAAAAATAAAAAATAGAAACAGTATGCTATATTATGCTTTTTGTCAGAAGATGTAATCTTTGTTCTTATTAAGTATGTAATCACTCTTTATTGGATATACAAAGTTACTGAAACTAAATCTTCTTCCTCTTTGTATCTAAATTAATAAGTATGAAATAAATCTGTGTTATCAATGTACTAGATAATTAAAAATATATAATTGCTAAAGTGTGGTACATTGTGCAGATAAAGTTAATAAGAATATTCCTTCTGTAATTTTCTTTTTGGTACTGTATGGATTTGAAAATACAATTTATACAAAAATTAAAAAAAATTTAAAAAGTACTAAGAATCATTTCACAAATCTTAAGCTTCAAAAAACAGAAAACTGAAAACCACATAATCACATTTATAGCCTAAAAATATGTATAAATAAATCATTATAATTTCAAAATACCATAGAAAAGAAATATATCAAAATTCTATGTGTTTATAACCACTATGATTGAGAATTTCAATTCTTTAAAGAACATTTATTTTCTTAATACATGGCTTTTAAAAATAAAGCAATTTAAGGGACAAGTACTGTTATTCTTTATTTGGGTGCATGTAGCTGGCTTAACAAATTGTCAAGTGTATACATACTGTCTTCTTACTTTAAAAAATATTGATTTCAAAAGATAATTTGAAACTTTCTGACATTTGCAAATTAGTAGCTTAGATTTGTATCATTTCTTGATGAAATGTAGTATGCATATCAAGGTAGAAACCAGAAAAAGGACACCTCTTAGTCATAGTGGAACAAGTGTCCTCAGTCTTCTCCCAATAACAATTATTGTGCCAAAAAAAACCCCAAAACTGTTTATTTATGTGCATGTGTGCACACATGCACGTATTTAAACATACTGGAAAACAATTAAAACACAGAGAAACAGGAGGGGTTGTTAATATTTGATAGAAGATAGCTTCACTAGATAAAACTCACCTTGAAACATCTGTTGAAAGAAAAACAGGTAGAAAAGGAAGGAAGGAAGTAGAAAGAGAAAAAGAAAGAAAGAGTGAAAGAGAGAGAGAAAGAAAGAAAGAAGAAAGGGAGGGGGAAAGAAAGAAGAAAAGAACAAAAAAGAAAGGAAGAATTTATAACATGTAGCGTACAGGAGTTCCTGTTTTCTCAAAAAATGGTTACCAATGATGATAACCATTACTCAAGGTGTAATAGAAAAATGCCATGAACTGGGTGGTGCTGTCCAAAAAAGAAATTTATTTCTCACAATTCTAGGAATTGTGTATCTGCTGAGGGTGTGGTGTATATACTACTATATAAATGGTGCCTTCTCCTTGTGTCTTCACAAGAACATATAAAAAAAAAGATGGCAATTAGTGGGAACACACCTACGGTGCATCTTAGCAGGGTACTGGTGAAACTTATTAAAGGTAGAGTATCAATGTCTTTATATAGTGATCAAGAAAATGCCATGAAGGCTATCTGTAACAGTACGATCAAAATATTTCTGTATGTATATAAAGCACATCGTGCCCTATGATTGCACCAATGTACACAATTATGATTCAATAAAATTATTAAAAAAAATAGAAAAATTAGGGCGGCACCTGTGGCTCAAAGGGGTAGGACGCTGGCCCCATATGCTGGAGGTGGTGGGTACAAACCCAGCCCTCGCCAAAAACTGCAAAAAAAAAAAAAAAAAAAAAGAAAAATTATGTGGTGGGCACTTGTAGTCCCAGGTACTTGCGGGGCTGAGGCAAGAGAATTGCTTAAGCCCAAGAGTTTGAGGCTGCTGTGAGCTGTGATGCCACAGCACTCTACTGAGGGTGACAGCTTGAGACTCTGTCTCAAGGAAAAAAAAGAAAGAAAGAAAGAAAATTAGCCAGGTGTTGTGGATGGTGCCTGTGGTCCCAGCTACTTAGGAGGCTGAGGCAAGAGGAACTCTTGAGCCCAACAGTTTGAGATTGCTGTGAGCTGTAGCACCACAGCACTCTACCCAGGGTGACAGAGTGAGACTCTATCTCAAAAAGAAAAAAAAAAATTAGGAGTATAAGAGGGAGAGAGAAAATAAGAAAAATTTACATTAAGAATTGCTAAATTGGCTCGGCACCTGTGGCTCAACAGGCTAAGGCGCTAGCCACGTACACCTGAGCTAGCGGGTTCGAATCCAGGCAGGAGACTCACTTGAGCCTAGGAATTGGAGGTTGCTGTGAGCTGTGATGCCACAGCACTCTATCCAGGGTGACAGCTTGAGTCTCTGTCTTAAAAAAAAAAAAGAATTGCTAAATCTGGGAGGCAATTTATTTTATTTTATTTTATTTTATTTTTATAAATAGCTCAGTGGGTAGGGAACTGGCCACATACACCAAGGCTGGCGTACGACAACTTGAGACTTGGTCTCGAAAAAAAAAAAAAAAAGAATTGCTGAATATGAATTCTATCAGTTTTTCAATTTCCTTTAAATTCGAAAATTTTAAAAATAAGAAGTGTGCAGAAATGGTTACAAGACCCCAGATGAAGAAAGCAGACATCCTTGGGGAGCCCGGGAGGCTTCATGGAGGAGGTGCCATTTAGGATAGGGCTGGAGGCTGGGTATGTTCCTAACAGAGACAGTGTAGATGGGGGTGGTATGTGTGCACGTGCATGTACATTCAGCACAAAGAGCAACACATGCAGTGGTGTGACACATAGAATATGTGACTTCAGAGGAACTAACAGTGTGGCAGGTATTATGGGTTGGCCCACTCAACACACATTCAAGCTCCATTTTCCTTGATTCTACTGTAGAATCTTAGAAAATTGCAAACTCACCTTCTCTCAACCCCTTGCAGCTGGCAGTGGCCATGGACATAACTCTTGACAGAGACAGCTACTGAGGAATCCGGAAAAGTCTCTGCTGTCCCAATCCCTTATCTTCCACCTCCCTCCTCCGGGAACTCAGACCTAATTGAAATTTCTAGCACACTCTATTTACCAGCTGCAGAAGACACATTCTTTTAGAAAGTCCAAGGAATGCTGATAAAATATACCACATGTTGAGCCATAAAACAAATCCCAATACACTTCAAAGGACTGAAACTATACAGAGTATGTTCTTTGATTCTAACGGAAGTCAATAGTAATATGATATCCAGAAAGTCTCCCAAATATCTTAAAGTCAAGCAAGTCTTCTAAATACATATTTCATGGGTTAAGGAAGAAATCACAAGGGTAGGTAATTAGAAAATATTCCTGAGTGATAATGAAAACACAGCATATTAAAGGAGGTGGGGATGCTATTACTCTCTTCAGCAGATTTTATTTTATATATATATATATATTTTTTGAGACAGAACCTCAAGCTGTCACCCTGGATAGAGTGCCATGGCATCACAGCTCACAGCAACCTCCAATTCTTGGGCTCAAGCGAGTCTCCTGCCTCTGCCTCCCAAGTAGCTGGGACTACAGGCACCTGCCACAACGCCCCGCCATTTTTTTGTTTGCAGCCGTCATTGTCATTTGGCCGGCCCAGGCTGGATTCAAACCCCCCAGCTCAGGTGTACCTGGCTGGAGCCTTAGCCCGTTGAGCCACAGGCACCTAGCCATATTTTTTTTTTATTTGAGACAAAGCCTCAAGCTGTCACCCTGGATAGAGCGCTGTGGCATCACAGCTCACAGCAACCTCCAATTCCTGGGCTCAAGCGAGTCTCCTGCCTCTGCCTCCCAAGTAGCTGGGACTACAGGCGCCTGCCACAACCCCCAGCCATTTTTCGGTTGCAGCCGTCATTGTTGTTTGGCGGGCCCGGGCTGGATTCAAACCCGCCAGCTCAGGTGTACGTGGCTGGAGCCTTAGCCCGTCGAGCCACAGACGCCGAGTCGCCATATTTTATTTTATCTGAGGCAGAGTCTCACTTTGTCATCCTGGGGTTGAGTGCCATGGCATCATCACAGCTCACAGCAACTTCACACTCCTGGGCTCAAGTGATCCTCCTGCCTTAGCCTCCCAAGTAGTTGGGACTAAAGACAGCTACCACAATGCCTGTCTAGGTTTTCTATTTTTAGTAGAAACAAAGCCTCACTCTTGCTCAGGCTGGTTTCAAACTCCCGAGCTCAAGCAATCCACTGGCCTCCTCTCCTAGAGTGCTAGGATTATAAGCAAGAGCCACTACGTCCGGCCTCTTTTAGCAGATTTTAAAATTTCATATATTATATTTGGTTGTTGCAGGATTTCCAATGGCCTCTTATTTCCCCTGGGCTTCTCAGAGTCTTGCCCCACATATGTGCAGGAACTTTGGCCCCTCGAGCCAAAGCATGGTGGCTTTTATCCCCTAAGCAAGGGTCTGGGCCATGTTCTTAGGAGAAAAGTTGGAGAAACACAGCTCTCAACCTGCGGCCCCCACTCCCTTCTACTCCTGGCAGACCTCCAATGCTTCCAAATAGTTGAGGGGTTTTTGTTTGTTTTCTTAGAGAGACAGAGTCTCACTTTGTTGCCCTGGGTAGAGTGCCATGGTGTCATAGCTCAAAGCAACCTCCAGCACTTGAGCTTAGGCGATTCTCTTGCCTCAGCCTCCCGAGTAGCTGGGACTATAGGCGCCCGCCACGACACCCGGCAATTTTTTTTTTGCAGTTTAGCTGAGGCTGGGTTTGAACCAGCCACCTTCGGTATATGGAACCGGCGCCCTACTCCATGAGTCACAGGCGCCGCCGTATGAATCTTATAAATTTCTCCAAATTAAAGACATGAACTAATGTGTCAGCGTGGGTGTGAGCTGTGCTGCTTACTGAAGGGTGATGCTCATGTTGAGCCCCGGCATGCATCAGCCACTCTCAGGTCTTCTCAGGAATGTCTCGGCGCTGCTTGTCCTGGAGTCCTGGGGGGGGGGGGTCGTCACTGCCAAAGGTGCGCCCACAGGTGTAACAATGCCTGGGAGAGAACCTTCTTCCTGCAATCCCCGTCATTCCCATGGCATTGTAGAGCTTTTATTCTTGAGTAGACTACAGCCTGTTGGATTTACCAAGGCAAAACATGTGAAAATATGTGTATTCCTTTTCATAAATTTAGGGATGTGTGTTAATCTGTGTGTACTTTTAAAATGGCACTATTTATACTGAACTTTTCATTCCGATCATAATTGATAATAAATCTTGGAATATACTCCTGTGATCGTGTCATTTGTGATTCATACATTCATTGTGATTGTGTGTCAGTTTATTCATTGAGTCATCCCTCCACTCAGATCCAGCTAATATTTATTAGGTATTTGTGGCAGGGCTCCAAGATTGCTGCCTCCTGTTACCCACGTGCTCCCCTGGAATGTGCCAGAATTGGGAGTTTGATGAGATTTTACTCCCAGATATAGCAAAGGTGAAGATATAATTTTGAAGATATAATTGAGACTCCTGATCAGATAATTTTGAATTAATCAAAAGGGAGATTACCCATGTGGCCTGACCATTATAATCAGATGACCCCTTCTTAAAAGAGAGTTAAGGTGGTCCCTGGAAAAAGAGATTTAAAACTGAAGAGCTGCTCTCTGCTGACTTTGGAGACATAGGCTATGTTGTCGGGAGGGGCTACCCGGCATCCTCCAGGGGCTGAGGGCCGCATGCCTGAAAACTCAGGCAATGAATTCTGCCAACAATCACAGGAGCTTCAAACCTCAGATAAGATGCCAACTCTGTCGATGCCTAGATGACAGCCCGGTGAGACCTAGGGATCCAGCTAAGCTGGGCCCAGACTGCTGTCCCTTGGAAACTGACACGACCGACATGTGTTCTTTTAAGCCACTAACTTTGTTGTGAAGCAATAACAAATGATCACAGTATCTATTATACGTCAGTTAACGGGATGCAGAAATGAATGAGATACCATTCCTGATCCAAAGATAGTCTGCTGAAGGAGACAGAAATGTCAAAAAGACACAATGTATAGTGAAAAGAGTTACCATAGAAATATGAATCAGGGTGCACTCCTGGTTAGCCACAGAAATTGGACACAAACTGCTGCCCAAACCCTGCATAATGCCAGTAAAGGGACCAAAGGCCGTCAGCTCGTGAAGGGAAGGCGATGTGGAGAGGTGAGGGGCAGCTTCTCTTCTGGACAGATTGGCTGGGAGGTGCAAACCTGGTATTTTCTGTGCCTGTGAATTCCTCCTCCACCTACCACGTGGGGCAAGTCTGTTGGCAGTGGGAGAAAATGAGGTCAAGAAACAGATACAGAGCAGAGAACTCACAGAGATATTCCTGGGATGTTTGATGCCTGGGCTATAGCTGGCCCGGGTCCAGCTCAGTCCCCAGGGGTCTGCTTTTCACTTAAACAAACCAACAAACCTCAAGGGTAAACCCTGGGTTATTTCCAGTCTACGTGTCCTGGCAAATTAACTCAGATAGATTAGTAAACAGGAAAATGTAAGCTCTCGATAAATGCCAGTTACTCTCGTTGTTACTAAGCTGACTATGCCTACCAACTAAGCATCGTGAAATCTGTAAGGGCTGCCACGTAATTTCAGGTGCGTAATAGGGAAGATGGACTTTTTTTATATGTTGTAAGTGTCACATTCAAACAGTTCACATGTGTCATTAAGGGCGTGCACAGACATCTCAGAGAGGCTCCTGCAGGCAGGGTGAGACGGATGGCTCGCCTGTGACTTGTAGCCACTGAGAGGTTGAAATAGACAGCCATGGAGATGAACGTCTTGTTTGTGGTTGCCGTGGAACACGTAGTTGTAGCCCTGGTAGTCAGCCAGCCCACGGAACATGCCTGGACATACCTCCCATGTCTTAACCACGTCTCTTTCTAGAAGGGGAGCGTCCACGTGCTGGCCCAACTCCCCAGCGGGAGCCCGAGTTCCACGCACAGGACCCCAGAGATGCCTAAACGTTTGAACAAATCAGGCTGTCCAGGTCCAGGGCCAGCTCCAGCCCCGCCTGGGCCTTCCTCCTGCTGAGCTGGCCCACAGGCCTGGGGAGCCTGTCGGGGCTATGGATGACCTGCAGGTACTGGTCAGCGCTACTGTTCTGCTGGTCACTGCTGGACGCTGCTGACATGGAATCAGATTCCGTGAGAGGTGGCTCCGACCTGGGCTTCACTCGGGGCCTCAGGGGGTGCTGTGTGTATCGGAAGTGTCGGGAGCGGGGCTTTCTGTGCACAGGCGTGGGCCTGGCCAGTTGGCCCTCAAAACCGTCATTCCAAGCCTGGTGGCGCACCCTTCCTCTGTGCTCCGAAGCGAGGGTCTGGCTGTCCGCCCTCTCCCCAGTGTAGAAGTGAGGAGCCCAGTGGAGGTCAGTGAGCGAGCCTAGGGGGAACGGTTGCTCGATCAGGCCCCCCCTCGGCATTGCCTCCTCCTCCTCAGCCAGCTGGGGAGAGGGAGGCTGCGGGGGGCCTCGGCGCACATATGGGCACAGGCTTTGGGGGTGCATCTCCACAGTATCACCTGAGGCATCTATCTCGAAAAGTCTTTCTGGCCAGAAGGTTGGATGGATTTTCTTGTAAGAATCACGTTCGTTAATTATATAGTATCTAGGGGTTAGGGGCCTTTGACCCTGTGCCACCAAGGCCGAGGCCCGTGGTCCACGGAGCGGAGGGCTGACTTGACGGAAGTCTTTCCGGAAAAGAGGTTCCGAGTGAACATCTTCAGCGTGCCTTGTAAATGTGCACCACCTGCTCTTGTGAAGGTCCCCTGTGCTGGCACAAAGACCACGTGGGTACCTGTAAGGCAAACGTGGCTCAGTAGCCGTGGCCTGCGTGGTCTCAAAGCCTCTCTCCTGAGCACCGTGAGAGGGAGGGCGGCAGCCCCCTCACTGAACCCGGCTCTGAGGACCATGTGCATAGAAATATTTGGGGAGACAGTGCCAATCCTTCCTCTACCTCGAGGCCCCTCGGAGCCATGAAGAAAACGCTTCATACAGCAAGATTCCAAGTTCTTTGCTTACTTAGTGATTAACTTTAAAAAAAAAAAAAAACAAAAACAACCCCTGCATTTTACCTAGATTGCTTTCACTGTGCTACGCTCAGAATCAATGTGACTCTCCAGTCTGGCCAGCACGGATCTATTTTCTTCACCTTTCCAGATACACGATCTCCAGTAGAGGCAGCAGGGTTCTACTTTCCTTTCCTTCTGTTCCTTTTTGTTTTAACAGTGTTTCTTTTGCACAAGACTGAAACAGTCGACCCCCCTATCATGCTCATGCACAGATGATCTTGCCAGTAACTTGACCAGCCTGGAGCTAAAATAGGGAGTATCTTGCCATTGATATGGACAGTCTGGAACTAAAAAATAAAAGATAAACAGCTAGAAAGGGATTGTATTGACTTAGGCTATAGAAATGTGTAGCCTAGTTTGGCTGGAATGTTGGCTTACAGGTTACATAGCCTAGGAGGAGAATTTGTCCTGTTTGACAAATTTTGACACCCCCTTCCCCACTGCCTCTGTTTCTCCTCAGCCCCCGCTGCTGTTGTGTCCTGGCTCCATGGCCTTCTGGAAGAATTAGAATTTAACAGCGGTTGCCTCCTGAAACTGTTGAGAACTGCAAATGACTGATGGCCCTTCAGCCTCCTGTGGCCTCTGGGCAGGGCTGCCGCACATTTTAGGGGCGTGTGCCGAGGTGAAGTCTCACCTGTTAGCGCTGTGCCCTGGGCTGGATGTGGACACACCAGGAAGTGGGGAGCTGGGAGCCCTGGGCCCTGGGCTGGGGTTTGGCGGCACAGACGGGGCGACTGTCTCCAGCCTGCCGTTCTTGCTGCTCACTGAGCCGAAGTTGGTCACATTGCCATTGTCTTGGGGTGTGGCCGAGTGCACTGAGGACAGCTGGCTGATGCGGTCACTGTCATTTTGAAGCCTCTTGGCGCTTTCCTCCTGGGTCTGGATCCGAGCTGCAGGGAGAGGGGGACAGTGAGAAGGTGACACTTTGAGCTGGGCTGAATTACCAGCGGTCCCACAATCAATCGGCTTCACCTGCAAATACACCTAATCTATAGACAATAAACAGTCTTTGATTGAAATAATTTAATCTCAGCAAGTTGGAGCTGGGCGGGTAGGCGAAACCTGACAGACCCAGGGCTATCCTGGGCACCACCTGATGTCCCTAAGGGTAAAAGCAAATATTTGGCAGCTTTGGGACTTTAATTCTTTCTCTATACAATGGATATAATGAATACAATAAAATAAACTGCAATTATAGTGTTTTGCAAACAGTTCACACAGCATTCTATTATTAAAAAAAGATGTGGCCTAAAACTGGGAAATAAACACTTAGCTAGTCTACGCAGGTCCTGGCTTTTGAAGATCATGTGAGTTAAATAAATTATGTTCAATGAGCAAATCACCCTTAAAAAGCACAGTAGGGTTTTATATCGGGAGCCACAGTCATTTTCCTTCTTCACTGTCCTTTACAGGCCTCTCTCTGAAAAGCTGGTGGAGCCAGCAGGACCCTCAGGCCTCAGGGTTCCCACTCAGTCAGGATTTGCCTGGAGGGGACTAGGCCCCGCCCAGTGAGCTCAGCATCAAACCAGCTCAGAGAATTGGCCCTGGAGCCTGGCTGGTCCCGAAAGCAGACCTGTGAGCTGCACCTGCCCACTGTCCTCTCTTTGGGCCACACACTTCTGCTCCTCCTGCCTCTTTCTTTCTCCCCTAATGAGGCCAGAGGGGGAACCGGTTTGTCTGGGCCCCTGTGGGGAGCCGTGGGTGTGGATTCCTTATTCCGGAATCTGCTCTGGCACTGCTCTGCAGGGATGGGACAGAGAGGACAGCACCTAGGAAGCTGGGCCCTGGAGGAGGGTCACAGCGGGGGCTCTTGCCAGGAAGAGATGGGCCACCCAGAGAAAGTCCCCAAAAGGGAACCAGAGACAAGTGTGCTTTGGGCTTCTCTCCAGCTGAACGTGCTTCTTTCTCACGCCTAATTCAAAATTTCCTTCTGATTTTAGTTCTATTTGGGGATTATTTGCATGCTTGGATATGTTGTAAAAACTGAAAACTTAAACCAACGTTTATATCCCTAGATTATACTTTATTGTGCCTAGTTAATTGTGAAAAACCACAGGTCATCAAATTGGTAGAGTACCCCAAACTACCTTCAACGGCTATATTTCTAAGCAGCCACTAACTTGAGACATCAGACATCTGCATTTTTTTATTTGTTGAGACAGTCTCAAGCTATCGCCCTGGGCATCACAGCTCACAGCAACCTCTAACTCTTCAGCTTAAGCGATTCTCTTGCCTCAGCCTCCCCAGTAGAGATGTCTGCATTTTTAAACACTTACCTTCTACCATTTGGGCAACCTTTTTCTTATCTTCTGATCTTGCCTAAAATGTAAATGATAACCATGTTTGTTGTGGATTTAAAGGAAGCAGCAATAAATATTATTTTGGGGGGAAATGATTTATATGCCATTGCTGTTAACCTGGACGTGACTGAATTACTACTGTGTTGCCCCTGAGGGCATTGTGCTCTGGCCTCTGGCCTGTCATGTGAGTGAATAAATGCAGCTACCTGAGACCTGAGTTTCATGCGTGCTGGGTTTTGTTTAGGGACAGCTAATTGATAGGACGTGTTTAGAGGCTACCAGTAATAAATAGTCTGCCTGAGTCATGAAGAGAAAAATACAGATCAGTAACACTGGAGATATTGTAAAAATGCCCTTTGCAGCAATAAATGAATTTCTAATTTGACTTTTTATAAAACCAGTTTGGGCTTTTTTTGTATGGATTGACAGTCAGGGAGGTTTTTTTTTTTTTTTTTTTAACTAGAAAAGGTGGGAGGAGTGTTTTCCATGGTGGCCTGTGGCTGGGCGAGGCTGGTGAGGCACCAGGGTACCAGGAGGTGCTCACGCGTTCTCTGGGCTGTGGAAGGGCAAGGTCAGCCGACCCTGAGGGAGCCTCCTTGGGGAGCCTCACCTGCCTCACCCCATCCTGGCCTGGAAGAGCACACGGGGAAGCAGGAGAAGAGAAACAGGAAGGTCTGGGGAGCGTTCACCTTCCTCTGATTGCTCTGAGAGATGGGACGTAAGTTCCAGATGGGAGAAAGGTAATGACAGCGACAATTTAAAGCATGAAAGAGGTGAGTCTTAGGGGTGCAAACAGATGCTACTGGGCCCAGATGTCCACGTTGACAAGCGCTGGGAAGGGCCCTTTCTCTCCTCTGCCAGTCTGTCTACCAGAAGTGCCTGGCACAGCGAGGGCTCTGAGTGGCCGCAGGAGAGGCCCTCAGACAGGAGAAAAAGGAAGAGAGGCCCATGTGAACTATCCCTGGGTATTCTCAGAAATAATTCTGGGAGATCTTGGGGGTAGCGGCCTTACGCCACAGGGCGCGGCCAAGAGTCGCAGTAACTTGGAGAAGTGACCTCACTTGGATTCCCGCACTGGCAAGGTCTCAGCTGTGACCCACACACACTCACGACAGCACAGTTCTCGTGATACTTGCATTTTGGATCTGCATTCTGAGTTGCTGGTTGCTGAGCTTCAGGGACCGTGCGATGCTCTGCAGGTAATAGATGAGCATGCTAGGAAAGAACAGCCCGGCAGTGAGCCCCGCAGCCGCCGCCGGCCCTCAGGGCTCTCTCCTGCCCCGGGGTGGCAGGAACTAGAGGCCAGATGTGGGATCCCCACTGACCCTGTCCCCAAGGACGCAACGTCTCAGAAAGTTCTCCAACCAGTGAGCACGGAAAGGGCCTGTTCTCCTTTTCTTCCTCTGCGTTTCCATGACCCCCTCCCCACTGACCTAGCGTCCTGCACTGCAAATGGCAATAGGAAGGCAGGAAAGTGTGGGAGGCTTTCTGCAGCGTATCAGGGTGGGAGCTACTGGATTCCCTTGCTTTTGTGTTTTTCCTTTAAGCCAAAATGAGCCCGATTGCTTTTAAAAATTATTTACATTTCTGGAGAATAAGATAATGAAAATAATGGCATTTACACTCCTTATGGGGGTGTCACTGTAATTGAGCATATGCTGTTGACGGATCAATGACCACTGGATGGCAGAGGAACGCTCCCTCCTCACCCCTGCTGAGGCCCGGTGGCCGCGTGAATACCTTATGTGACTCAGGGTCCCTGCTTCAACCATTAGGCTGCATAAGTGATTTTCGAATGAACTAATACATTTTATACAATTATTAGAAAGCAATATGTTCTTGGTGGCCAGACACCCAGAAGTGTCCCCGAAGCTCACAGGCATGGTACTCACAAAAGCAGCAGCACCGCGGGCAGGATGACCACCGGGCTGCTGATGTGCCCAGCCACGGAACTGAACCACACGGGGAAGTCCTTCTCAATGGTCTCTGAGACAATGTCATAAATTTTCTCTTGTCCACTGTGAGAAAGAAAAACACAACACTAGACTTCGTTGCTCTTGGACAAAGGATGTTACCGGACATCAAAAAGTCAGCTGGACACCCAGAGTCCAGTACATAACGGTGGTGTCATAGGGAATAGCCATTCCGTCCACAGGGAGGATGGAAGGCAGGTTCATCCGCTGGTTAACACATTATAAATGACAAAAAAAATCCCATTGCTCACACGTGTGTGTGTTTTCCCAGAAGAGGGCACACAGAGATAAACTGAATGTTACATGCATGTCGTATCAGAGCTGACGTCAAACAGATGCTAGGTGGAGGAAACTCTAGGGACAGCTAGATCATGAAGAATAAAAAGGGAAGTGGACTCTCTTTATAAAGCCGTTTGGGTTTTGACCAGGTAGAATTTCTCTCTAGTCCGGGAGCAGTGCTATCTCTCTTTTTCATTTTAAAAAGTCTATCTGTTTTTAACATGAGCTCAGAGACGAAATCAAAGACAGACCACGAGTCTTGGACTCAAAAGATGAGGGTTTGGGATCTTCCTGTGTAATTTCCCTACTGTATAAGCTGGAAGGAGGGTTCGATTCAAGGGGGTCTAGTTCCCTGCAGCTGCCAGCAGCTGCAGGCGGAGCTGACGGAACACAGCAGCTCACCTGAAGGGGCCACAGTTTAGAGACGGCTTGTATCGCACAATCGCAAAAATGGTGGGCAGCATGCACAGGAACAGCATGAACAGCAGCATCGCCAGGTAGAAGTTGTTGGATCTGCAAAGACACCAAATGCCACGTGCCAAGGCGGCTCCTGACCCAGTGGCCAGAAATGCATGTGCTCAGAAAAGCGACCCAGAAGCTGTCGTCCTGACTCTGTGCAAACTGAAAAGTCCTCCTCCCAGTCCTGCCTCGCCACGGGTCTGTCCCTGGGTCACACGCAGTTTAGAACCCTAGAAATCGGTGCTCTCAGAGCTTCCAGCCCAGGATGCTCATCTAATAATCCTACGCCGACCATTTGGGTCCAGGCGAACCTGACTAAACGCAGAATACAAATGTCTTCGTATAATAACTGAGAAAATGCCAGGAAGGCTATGTCAATCAGTTTGATGAAAATAGTTCAGACTGTATATGAAACCAGCACATTGTGCCCCTTGATTGCACTATTGTACACAGCTATGATTTAATAATAAAGACAATAACATTAAAAAAAATAATAATCATCATTAATAGCCGAGTACTTGTCCACTTCAAACCATAGGAAAGGTAAACTTTCACCAGGCACCCAGAACTCCTACCCTACAAGCTCAGTTTACGGAAAAATCTTAGAACCATTCCCATTCATAAGGATGGTATCCTTTTTTGGTTATGACACTAGATTCTCTCACTCGGATGTGATCGGCACTCAGCCCCTTCTTCTCTCTGTTCCTGGCTGCTTGGGGTAAGTGCCCTGTCTGATGAAGCTCTGGTCCCTCCCCTCCACCCAGCTGGTGTCAGGGAGCTTGGCTGCCGGGTCCCTCGCCCTCCACCCCGGCTGGGTCAGGGAGCTTGGCTGCTCTGGTCTCCCCTGAGCATGGCTTAGACCTACTTGGTATATAAGGCCCTGTATTCAGTCCTGAAAAGAGAAACTCTGACCTACCAACAGAGTGACTCTCACCTATCATTCTTTCTGTTGTTCTGTTTTTCTGTCTAATGAAATAGATTTGACTAAAAGAGAATAGAAAATATCAGAATTCACAGAATGTGGTATGTGAGTTGGTGTCAAGTGGTACAACCTCTCTCTCTTTCTTCATGTATCTGTATAGATAGCTATATGTATACAGACATACATATTATAAATCTACATAAACATATATGTAAATATATAAAAACATTTATGAAAATATGCATTTGTTTGTGCTACCAGGTGACATAAATATATTGTCAAGTAGGTCGTGGTCAAAAAATTGGAAAGCCACCGATAGACATATGCAAATAACTATTATGTCAAAATCAGATTACGGAGCTCTAATCAAAGTGTTCAAAGTGTGTTATAAAATCAACGAAATGGCTAACATGAAAAACACAGGAAAGAACAAGTGTTGACAAGGGTGTGGAACAACTGGGACTCTCGTACGATCCTGGCGGCCCTATGCTGGCCACCAGTTTAGAAAATGTTTTAGTGCCGTCTGCTAATGGGGAGCTCATGCTGCCCTGTGATCTAGCAACGCATTCCTTGATCTATGTCCCGCAAATAGCCCTCATGAGGACGGTCAAGGTCGCCTCCTTCATTACAGCGGACCACTGGAAACAACCCACGTGCCCATCAGCAGTAGCACAGAGCAAGAAATTGGGGTGTAATTTCCTCAGAGGCTGAATCTCACAAACACATGCTGAGACAGAAGAGCACACACACCATGTGTGATTCCATTTACATACAGTCAGAATGAGGCAAATCTAATCACGTTGTTACAAGGTGTCAAGGGCTGTGCTCTGGGTGTCGGCTCGCATTGAGTTGTTTGGTTTAGGTGTTGGTCACATCTTGGGTGCAGCTGTGAAAATTCATCAAGCTACCCATTTAGGATTGGTGCAGTCTTTCTTTCTTTCTTTTCTTTTTTTTTTTTGTAGAGACAGAGTCTCACTTTGTCACCCTCGGTAGAGTGCCGTGACGTCCCAGCTCACAGCAACCACCAGCTCTGGGCTTAGGTGATTCTCTTGCCTCAGCCTCCTGAGTAGCTGGGACTACAGGTGCCCACCACAACGCCCAGCTGTTTTTTTGTTGCAATTTGGCTGGGGCTGGGTTTGAACCTGCCACCCTCAGTATATGAGACCTGTGCCTTACTGACTGAGCCACAGGCGCCGCCCTGGTGCAGTCTTTCCAAATGAGCATTAAATTTCAGTTAAAACGTTTTTTTAAAAATGGGCTGCTCCTGTGGCTCAAAGGAGTAGGGCGCCGGCCCCATATACTGGAGGTGGCAGGTTCAAACCCAGCCCTGGTGAAAAAAAAAAAAAAGTTTTAAAAAATATTCCCTGAGCTTTCGAGGAGTTAAGGATTATTTCTAAGGGTGAGGCCCTGGAAAAGACATCCTGGCAGAAGGGGAATTGGGGGACAGGCAGGATTTGGACAGGAAGAGAGGCGGGAGGCCCCCAGCTGGAAGACGCCCTGGGCGAGGCGCGTGTGGACGTGAGTCTCCTGTGCTTACCCACCTGGAGGCGCGGAACACCTGCTGGTGAGGCACGTTGCAGGTCAGCACAGCCCAGCTCCGCAGGTACATGAGCCCGATGAGCTTGAGAACGTTGAACGCAGGGAGGCAGGGCGAGAAGAAGGCCCCCATCCTGCAACCAGGAGCAAGGTCAGATGGCGTATGTTCTCTCCCAGGCAGTGCGCTTTCTGGGGCCAGAAGCCCATGAACATGAGCTTGTGGGGTTTATATCCTGTGCTTAAAGAACCGGACAAGCTCCTGAAGTGCTGAGACCACAGCCCTCCACCTTCTGGGGATAAACAAGTCACGAAAGATGGGGAGTGATCCTTATTTTAACATATCCTCTTTGTGAAGGACTGATGTATCGTCTCTTTTCACACTTCAGCAAAGGAAGGGCCTTCCTCTGGGGAGAAGGCAATTCACAATGACTGCAGCCGGGACGAGCTGCAGATTTTACCCATCTGTGGTGAGGACGAGGCTAATAAACTACGACTTTGTGGTTTCATCAGCATAAGCCAGGCACCTGCTCCTCCTGGATGTTGCACTGAGTTTCCTCATATATTTCAGCTCATTTAACCTTCTACAGTTGTGAAAGAAGGAATAAATATCCAGTATAGATGGACAAGGAAAGTGGGTCTGGGAAAATTATGCGATTTGCCCCCAGACATGTCACTAATAAAAGGGTAACCCTGAATCATCCAAAATGGAATACATTTGAGAGTAAAAGACCTAGGTCCACTGGCAAGAGCTAGGCCATCTAGGGAAGCTGTCACCCTGTAAAAATATGTCCAGCAGGGAACACACTCCAGGTTCTCTGATCTTCTGTCTAAACCAGTTTCCACTGGGTATGCATTCAACATAACCCTTGTGGAATTTGTGTCTAACACTAGAAATAAGCACAGATATGTTTAAAGTAAATAAGGTTCGATTTCTTATAGTGGGGAGAAATGTCACTACCTATTTCATGTTAGGCAAGATACATGCATAGCTTCTCATTTCTAAAATGGGGAAAATACCTGCAGTTATGAGGATTAAAGAATTTACTCCAGGCATAAAAGGGCCTGATATCTAACACATGTTGAATAAATGTTGCAGATTATTTTTAATACTGTACTACTAAAGATACTTTGTAAAATACAGTGGACCATAAATGTATAGAAGGGTATAGAATTTGACTATACCCTTCAACACTACTTCCTAACTGTCAATCCCCCGCTCATTGTATTAGATGATTATGAAGAGAGATTGTGTTTTCTGAACAATCCTGTGGTTTTTCTGTTTCTTCATCTGCTTGTGTTTTAACAAATAGCACTCTTTGTGGTCCAATAGATAAAAGCAGAGATGAGGGTCCCTTAGGGAGCTCATCACCGTGCCCTGGGGACACGTTGCATGTGGATGGGATGGGATTGCCAGAGCCTGGGAGGTACCTAGGGTGCACAGGCGTCCTAGGCTTTGGGCCTTCCCCCAGGGAGGTCCTACAGTCTGAGGGATGGCTGTGCCCTGGACCCGGTGTCTAAGCGAACATAACAAGTCACAGAAAGGAGGGTGGGGTATGAGGGCAGGCTGAGGTCCCCAGAGAGAAGCAGCATCCCTTCCCAACCTTCCCTGGACCTCCCCCATGGCTTATTCTGCTGGTTTCTGTGCAGGTTTTTTTTTTTTTGTTGTTGTTGTTGGGGGCAGGCTATGACCAATAAGGGATTAAAAATGGACTATGTCATCATTTCTTCCTGCAAAATTCCTACCAATGGAATTCCTTACCAATGAGTAATAAAATTACTATCCACAATAGCTACCCTTAGAAATAGCCTTTCTTATTACTTATGACTGTGTTTGTTCTGGTCATGTCCCATTCAGTCTAGGAAAATGAAAAATCTTGGCCCCGATGAGATGAAAGCAAAGCAGTAGCTTTGATACCTACCAAATCATTCCTTGGTTGTAGACTAAATGGAGCACATTCTCAGCTATTTTGAATTCCCCATATTCAGGCTACAAGAGAAAATAAACTTCAGCATAAAAAGAGCTCCATGTTCTTTGTGTAAACCAGTTCATTACACTCACATGTGGAATTCTTTCTTCTCATAGTTGGGTAGAGATCAGAGCCTGTGAGCCACCCAGCACGTGGTGAATGTTAAGAAGGGGGTGGAAACCCAGCTTTGTACACCCTTCCCTTCTTCCCTCATAGATGAGGCCTGACAATTAAGTTCACAAACTCATCCTAGAAAAAGTGCCACATACCTCATTGCTGAGTATAGCTAGGGTCACCTTAGGGGGACTCCCCTTCTTCATTGCATGAAGGTCTGATTCATGCAGTGAAGCTTGTGAACTGGCCACCATGTGTGTATGTTGGAAGCACCATACAGACAACTCAGGAAGGCTTTATAGGCTTGGTAAATGATTGTCTCACAGCTGCGTTCATGCTGATGTGTGCTATGGTTTTGCCGAGTGGCTTTCATTATTGTTGTTGCCTGTTTTTTGTTTGCCATAAGATGACAGCTCTGATGGCCACTCCAGAAAAAGAGCTCCAAAATTGCTTTGAAAGGTGGACTAGACCCTGGTTTGGGTGCATAGCTCTCCCAGGGGAGCACTTCCAAGGTGAACATCGTGATATTCATCAGTGAGGCCTGTAGCACTGTTTCTAGGATAAGTTTGCAAACTTGACTGTCACCTCGTATTTTCTTTCCATGTATACACAAATCTGTTCCCCAGTCTTTGCACTGGGGAGGGATGGATTTGGCCATGTGAATTTCCCCAGAGAACACAACACTTTACTTACAAACTTGTTTTCCAGGTCCCAACACCAGTAGTCACTTAAGTACCGGACGAAAAGCCCCCGGAAGAAGTCTATGAGCAGAATGCTGGCCACGGTGAAAAGCATGTCAATGATGGACAGCTTCAGCATCTCCTGAAACACAGGTATCCCTGCATGCCACCACACCCCGCCCTCCATCAGGGTCCTCTCATCTCTGGTCATCCCTGGCTGGAGGCCCCTCCAACGGTACCTGTTTCCCACATCTTTATAAGGAGCAGTGGGCAGAAGGGTGGCATGTAGTCGGTGCCGAGGAAATACTGGCTAATTTGGATTTGGCATCTGTAGTCAGCATTGTGTGAAACTAGGAAAGAATCTAAATCCATGGTTCTCAGTCCACAGGAGACCCGTTGAGGCCTGGGACTCATTACCGTGGGCTGAGACTCTCTGTAGAGACAGAGAGGGCACAGAATTTGCAGCAGGTGCCCGGGTTCAGACCTTCATTCTGCTCTTCACTGTCTGTGTCTTTGGGCAAGTTACTTGACCACTTGTGCCTTAGTTTCCTCGTCTGTGCCTATAAGGGTGACAGTAACAGGACTCTTACAAGGACTAAGCACTCAGAACGGGGCCCTGCACATAGGAAATACTGTATGAGTCTTTGCAATGATCATCGTTATTAATTTTCAGATGGAGAAGATCAAACCCCACTGAACTCCCTTTTCTATACAACAGGGAGAGTGGACCTCAGAAAGCTGCTGGGGATGAACAATGAAATGGATGTGGAAGGGCTCCGCAGGGGTGAAGGCAACCACCTGGCCGACATATGTTTCCCAGCACTGGTCCTGTGGACTCAGGGTGTACAGCTTGGTCCTGTTTGCCTTTGGGAGAGGCACTATGTGAGTGGGGACACTGGTCTCTTCCAAGACCCATGTGCTATTTCTCCCGAGCCCTAGTCCAGGCCAAGGCGTAGACCATTTCTCTTCTTGGGGGGTTGTCCTGGTGGCAAAGAAGGTAGTAGAATCCACCCAGTGACTTGTATTATTTTTGGTAGCAGCTTCCTGTGGATAGAGGGAAGGAAGAAAAAAGTTGTCCACCTATTTATAAATAAAAATCCATCATGGACACCAAAGGTAATATTGCATTGCTTGGGAGTCATCATTTTCTCTCTCTCTCTCTCTGTCTGTAGCCACTTGACTAGACTTGCCCCCAGTAATGGAATACAGAGATAACCATATATTTACTGGTCCCTGGTAAGTGCCAGAAACTGCTTTAGCTAACATATTTTATCTCTCTCCATCCTCACTAGAGTTCCAGGTAAGGATTATTACTCCCATGTTCAGGAGGGGAGTGAAACTCAGTGAGTTGAAGTCTAATGCTCAAGGTTACCCTGAGAGTAAGGACCCAGCTCTGTGTCGCCTCAAGGCCCTGTCTGTGGCCTCTTCTGCCTATAGGTCTTGAAATTTGATGCTAGTATAATGTGTCTTGGGCAAATAACCTTCAGAAATCTCCTCCTTCTCTCCCGCCATCACTTGGGATAGCCTCGCAGGTGGAGCAGGTTGAAATGGACGCCTGAGCTACCTGGGCAGGGAGTGGAGCCCTCTCTGATCTGTTCCCCTTGAGATGATTATTCTCTCTGGATTTCTGAGTGAGTCCCATGGCCTGTTGCTTTTCCTTTTTATTTGCAATAACCATTGATAGCTTTTCCAGATGGGATGAAGGAAGTATGGTGCAAAAAAATCAAAAAGCCACAGTTCTTATCCCAGCACCATCACTTACTAGCCATGAACTGTGGCCTGAGCGTCTTTATCTGGGAAATGGGACTAATTTTTCTATCTTTATCTCCAGAAGGCCACAACTGAGTTGAGTTTTGAGCAAGAGATGTGGAAGATGGACACAGCAGTGATGTGTCAATGATGAAGAAGCCTGGTGGGGGCAGGTGAGGAGGGCAGTGGAGGGGCACTCACCTCAATGCTCATGCTGTTAACTTTGTCCAGGAGAGCAATGATCAGACTGTAGAGATTCCCGAGATAGAGGACAAGGACCCTGAAAGCCACAAGCCCACCTTGAGAAACAAGGCCATTGAACACAAGTCCGTGGTTTAGACCCACCAGGCGATTCTAGAGACTATGTGGAGAGGGCCGCCATACCTGGTTTCCATTAGAATCACCTTGTGTTAAATAAATACAGGATTCCAGAATCCATCCTGGTTCAGTCTGGGATGGGGTCTGGGAATTCTTTTATAGCCTTTCTAGGTGATTCTGCTATAGCCCTTCTTTGGATCTATCAGCACTGTAAAAATGCTAGCATGGCCAAAAGCATGGGGGTTAAGGAAACGAGGCTCCAAAGTGTCAGGCAAAGTATGCGTCTTTGCGTCCACGCCTCATCTGGTCTGGTCCTCACAGCTCGGTGAGGTATACGCTGAAATACCGAGGGAGCTACCTGACCCTCTCAGGCTCACACAGTGAAAGGAGGCAGGTGCACTCTCGGGATGTCAGGCCCTGCTTCTGAAACACAGGAGGACCCTCCAGTGGCACCGAGGGTTGGCGGGCACAGGTCCCCCACATGCACCCCTGGGATGTTGCTGGGATTGCCAGCGATAGTCTCAATCAGCCACTGATCCAAGCCTTGATGTCACTTTCCCCCCACATGAAAGATTTTGGAAACAGATCATGGAATTTCTCAGGGTGCAGCCATGGGTCTTACTAGTAACCTGTCTGGAGGGATAAGATGAGAAGGGACAATGGCAGGTGTACAGACACTTCAATGGGACAGTTGGCACTTCGAGAATCACGGAGCCAATGTCAGTTCGTGGGAAAACATTTCAAACAAAGTATGAGTTGGCCACGGGCCTCCTGGTGTGAAGCTGAGGACCTGCGTGAAGTGGGCAGAGAATCAGAGGAGGGGCCACCTTTGGGGTCAGGACTGTAACTCACGATGGCTTTTCCTCTGAAATTGAGAAGGGATGACCTTCAGTAATAATACCAGGACCTTTCTAACTCTGCGTTTGCAGTGCGGAGGCCAGGGAGCCCCTCGTGTGTACACAGCAAGCGTGGCGGGGCAGGACTGGGCTGACGGCGTCTCCAGCTGTCTTGGCACCGCATGGTTCTGGGCCTCACCATGGCTCAGATAAAAGGTAATGCGGTCGGCTGGTAAGTTAATGGAAGTTAGATAACATGCCTTACTCTTATTACTGGAATTAGCCCTAATTTGTCTGGGGCGAGTCTCCGATGCCTCTGTTTCTCTAGTTTTGGACATGAATAACGAGGCCAATCTGTGTAATAGGATTGCCTTTAGACCAAATGCAATAACAGAATCGATTCTCCTCAATGCCGCAAGGGAGGAAGGAGCTGAGGAAGGCGCTTCTCTCTTCCAGGTCTACCCCGGGCCATGAGGGTTTGGTCAACACGTGCTCTTTCTAGTCCTGTTTTTCCACTTTTGAAATGACAGTTCAGAGGGTGGAAATTGTGCCCCTCGAGCCACGCTGCCTATTTGTGGGAGCGCCACGCCCTGTGCTGTGGATCGTTTGTGGCTCCTCCCAAGCCACAGCCTCAGGTCAGCGTCTGTGACAGGAGACCTCAAATGTTTACTACCTGCCCCTTTCCAGAAGATGTTCCGACTCCAGAAAGAGAGCAAGTCTCCCCAGAGCGGTCTCTGGAAGTTAGTTCTGTTGTTCTGTAGAATGTCACTTGGTGTCACAGGAGGAAGCAGGGCGAGTGTGGGGCAGGTAGTGTGGTCCTCAGTGCCTCCGCTCAGCCTGAGGCTGCTGTGGCTTCTAGTTTATAAGTGAGGTGGGAACACTTGGGGAGGGGTTGGGGGAAGAACAGGTGGATTTTTACGAAGTCAGAGACAAAGCCAGTGCTAGAAATTAATGTGGTTGTTCTGACTCCTGCAGGAGGTGTGCCGAGCGTCCCCTCCCTCCAACACACACAGGTATCCTGGCAGTAAGGCTGAGAGACCCTGTGAGTCTGTGCTTTGGGGAATTACCAGCAAAGTTCTGACTGGCCCTCTCACGTCTGAAAAAACAGCCCGTTGTTCCCTCACCGCTCAGACAAACCAGGGAGAGCCCTCAACAGTGGGGGAGACCAGACACTCACCACCACCTTTTGGTCATCTTCTCTGGCCTTTCTTTGCCTGTTCTGCTCCTTCCCCTCTCCTGTCTTCCCTCCTTTCCTGGGACATTCCCACTGGGACTGGACAGATGGGCGAGCCACCACGTGGCCTTTCCTGCAGGGTGACCGTACCTCGCCAGCTGGAAGCGCAGCGTGGTCCGTGGGTGGTACATCTCCAAGGCAGCGATGAGGTCGAAGGCAGATGGAGCTAGCATGGTGACCAGGGAGACCACCACGCTCACCTACCGAGAGAGCACGTGCCGGACCCTGCAGCCTGCAGCCCCCAGCCTCGTCACCTGCACTGGGTCAGCGGCTGTGCACAGGGCCGGAGTCCCTACCCAGGAAACCTCCCCACATCTCCACTAAGTAGCTTTTCTTCGAAGAACTGCCGCCACTTCATCATACCCTTATTATTTTTTTTAAATAATATTCCTTAAGTGTTCTGAGGACACCAGTTGTTCTGACTCCTGCAGGAGGTATGCTGAGCTCCTGCAAATGGTGTGCTAATGCCATTTGGAATGCACTAGCATTTCTGCCACATTTTCCAATTACTGTCGCTGTTTATACTTCCCTGACCTTGGGTGGAAGATGAAATCACTGAAACTATTATGACTAGCAAAGGGGAGTCTGAGAGGTAATTCAATACTCCTGCTGCGCCTGGGAGCTTAATCACCTAGAGAGTTAGGCCTGGCTCTTGTTTCTCTGTGCTTATAGCAAAAGAAAGAGGAGTTTTAGCTGATGCACAGGTGTTTCGGCTATAAGAAGAAATAGTTTCTGACATACCTTTTAAAACCCTATCCATCTATCTGTAAATGTACAAACAAAACTTTACATAACCCATTAATTGATACAAAATAGAAAGGGGCATGGGAAAATATTACCTGTGCAGAATCACACTTTGATAAATTATTATATGTGGATAAATACGCACAGAATGAGCTGATGGCCATCTGCTTGCCTACACACTTTGCTTGTGGTAATAAATTTCACAGAAGTGGTCTGAGAGGTAGTTTCTGTGCTAGTTCAAACCCTTACAGGTGAATTAGGCCAACCTTTCGGGACAAGGGTCCTACAACAAAAAGTAAGAATTCTAAAATCATCCATAATCTTCTATTTGGTGATTGTCTATTTATGGGAATATTCACACAAGGGGAGGGGTGGAGATTGTTTAAAAAGCAAGCTGTCCATGTGAAGCTGGTCCAGGAAGCATTATTTATAAGTGACATATGGAAGCCACCACGGTGCTCACACACTGGTCCCCGGTCAACTTTGGGACAGACACTGGGCTACAGGGCAGTGACTAAAGCCAGGCGGCAGGTGCATCAGTGGGCAAGCGTGGATGTGAAGAGACAGCCGGACAGGGGCAGCATGCACAGACAGAGGGGAGCGTGAACGCTGCAAGGTGCTTTGGGATCAAAATCTTTCCCAATGCAACAACGAAATCACTTGGTCTAGACTGGGTGCTGCCACCCTAGCTCCCATCCCTGCTCTGGGGGAGAGGCCTGAAGATTTCCCTGTGGGACGTTCCTGCCTCTCCTCTTAGAAAACAGGGCCAGCTACTTCCGTGCCTCTTTTGGAGGCTGCCCCGGGTCCTGGCAGTGGGTACCTCGTTCTTCTCCCAAAGCGTCAGCTCCTTCTTGGACTGCTCCAGCTTCTGGGACCGGTCCACCACGAAGTAGATGAGGTAGATGCTGCCAGCCAGCGAGAGCAGCACCAGGACATTGGCAATGATCCTCAGGCAGATGGTCACTGCCCTGCGGGAGACGCAGCGTGAGGACAGGGCCCAGAGCAGCCCCGCACCCATTGGGGCCTGGAATGCGTCCGCCAAGGGGATTCCCTGCCCTGAAAACAGCGAGCCAGAAATCAGCCAGCATTGATGAACTTCATACCAATAAACAAACAGCACTGGTATTTGGATTTCAGCTCTTTGCTACTTAAAATTGGAGCCCTGTAGCAGGTACATTTGAGATATAGGCGTTCCAGTAACTGTGTTCAGCAGAAAGCGAGGGCAGCAGAGGCGGTAGGAGGGAGGAAGCAGGGATGAGGTGGGGAGGGGAGGGACTGATGATTCTGCCTGCCCTTGCCTGTGGTGGGTCTGGCAATGTCCCGCACACAGGCATGTGCCACAAGGCAATGTTTGGGTCAACGAGAGATGGTATGTACAACGGGGCGCCTGTGAAATTACAGTGGGGCTAAAATATCTCTATTGCCTAATGAGATCGCAGTGCAACAAATCACTCATGTGTCTGTAGTAATGCCAGTGCCAACAGACCTACTAGGATGCTAGTTTGTATAAAAGTGCAGCACATTGATAATAAATGACTGTGTCACTATGTTACATATATACTATACTTTTGATCATTGTTTTCCAGTGTGTTCCTTGTACATACAAAAAATGGGCAGCGGGAGCAGAAGATAGTGACGGTCCTGGCGCTCTGCGGGCCTAGGCGAGTGTGTGCTCTTGGCTTGTTTTTTCACAAAGGAGTTTAAAAAGTAAAAAAAATAAGGCGGTGCCTGTGGCTCAAGGAGTAGGGCGCCAGCCCCTTATACTGGGGGTGGCGGGTTTAGACTCGGCCCTGGCCCCAAACTGCAAAAACAAAACAAAACAAAAAGTGAAAAAAAATATTAAAAACTTAATAAGGAAAAAGGAAACTTTAAAGGAAAAACTATAAGGGAAAAGCTTATAGAATACGGATCTAAAGGAAAAATAATTTGATGCAGCTGTGCAATGTGTTTGTGTTTTAAGCTGCGTGTTATTAGAAAAGAGGCACAAAGTTAAAGCAAACTAAAAGGTTTTTAAAGTAAGAAAGTGACAGGAAGCTAGGGTTAATTTGTGACTGAAGAAGGGAACTTAGAAAGAGATGAATTCGGTGTAGCCTGAGCTTATGAAGTGTGTGGGAGTGGACAGCAGCGTCCCTGGTTTCAGGTTCACTCCCCACTTCCAGTCCCGTAAGCGCCATTCCTGGTAAGTGCCCTGTACCAGGAATGCATCATTTTTTTTAGCTTTTGCATCGTATTTTCGCTGTCCATTTTCTATGTCTAGTATTGTGTTACAACTGCCAACAGTATGCTGTATGGTCACATAGCCCAGGTATGTAGAGGGCTGGCTGTGCCATCCACTTGTCTAGGTACATTCCTTGATACCCCTAAAAGGACAGCATGGCCTCAAGACGTTTCTCTGACAGAGTCCCTGCTGTTGTGAGAGGTGTGATTGTATTTCCCTGGGCCTTTCTTTGCTGTGTTTTCCCTCTAGAAGTAAGCTCTCAAACATCCTCAACTCAGAAGGGCTTAGGACCTGCAGGCCCTGAGTAAACATTTGCTAAATGGAAGTGTAAATAAAGGAGCAGCCAGCTGGCCTCCAGATGGGACTCAGGGGTCATCTCTTTCCTCATTTGGTCTCGCCTCCTGTGCCTCTTAGCACGGGCAGTTCTTGGAATCAATGGTGATTCTAGTACTCACTCCAGTTTTATCTGAAACACATCCATCATTTCTTTTTTTTTTTCGAGACAGAGCCTCAAGCTGTCACCCTGGATAGAGTGCTGTGGCATCACAGCTCACAGCAACCTCTGCTCAACGGGCTGAGGCACATCCATCATTTCTGACCTCAGAGTACAGCCAATGCCTGACTTCAATCGCCTTATTTTTAAGCTGTCTTCTGCCAACTTTGCAGCCTGAAAAGAGAACTCCGTGCCTTTTTGCAGGTAGTTCATTTGGGAAGTGATCCCAGAGTGCAGAGGAGCAGCCTGGGGTGGTACAGTCTGGGGCAGTGCGGGGACATATGGTGGAGGTGGCAGCTGCCAAAGGCATCCGCAGGCCCTTCCAAGGTACCTACGAAATGCTTCTCAGAACTGTCTACCCAGTGTGAAAGAAAGGAGCATTTTTCCCATTCCCTGAGGTCCAGAGAATGCCATGAGCATGAACTCCCAGCCTGTGCCCAGCTTGGATGTGTACTGACCTGGCCCCGCGTGTACCCACACTGCAGCCTCAGAGGATAATCCCTGGGGCACCAAGCAGTGCACACCAGCAGGGGGCACCCCGTGGCAGCCTGCACAGCCTCACCCAGCACAGCGGCTGGAGGAAGGTGAAGTTTCACCTGCTGGGGACCCTGGGCAGGTTGGGACACCTCCCTCTCCATGTGTCCTGGCCCTTCATCTGTACAATGGGGAACTTCATTCCCCAATGAAATGCTAAATGTCACCTTGCTTGGCAAAAATAAAAACATGGCACACTGTATTCTTATTATGACCAATTCTGGTGGAGAGGAACCACAGATACAGAACCAGAGGGTAGAATCCCATCCTTTCATTGTATAGGTGAGGGGTACAGGTTCACAAGGTCAAGGGCGTTCGTGGACATTCATGACAAGGAGGCTAGAATCTGTTTTCTGACTGCCCGTGGACAGCCTGTCCCAGTACAACTGCCCTGGGTCCCTGTCACTGTCTCAGAGGCTGGGTGTGTCTCTCATTTCTCAAGTCCTTTAATGCAGCAGTCCTCAGAAGGGGCTTTCTACACTAGAAACTAAGTGTGATGTGGACTCAGGCAGATGTGTCTGTCCCCTTGAGGACAGGGCCATTGCCCCTGTCCAGGAGTGGCCTTCTCTCTCACCAGCTCTCTGATGGGAGGGGCCTCACGCTCACTAGGGTAACTCTTGAGATTCTGAGAAGAACTTGGAAGCTTGGAAATTGTCTGCAAAAACTTGTGAACACAAACCATGTGTGTCCTATGACTTCAGAGACCTGTTTCTAAACAGAAAGAGTCCTAACGACACTCACGTATTTGCTTCATTTAGCAAACTAGAAGCTGGTATTCAAAACACCTCCTTGGTTAGCTAAGCAAAAGAGTCAGAAACTGGTCAGCTTCAGATCTCTGCCCTATCGCAGGATCTGTCAAATTCCACGGATCATGTCACTAGGAGAGACATGAAGAAGAAAGAGGAGCTGCCTGACAACAGTGAAAGTCGAAATAATCTTGTAAGTTTTGTACTGAGTTGAAACAAAACTGATCAATGCTTTGAACAGGAGGAGTGTTAATACCTACAGGTTTTTGCTTTTCTTCTTTTCCTGCTCTTCCAGGATGGCTTCCTTTAAGGACAAACATAAATAGCATTCAAAACTCAGCATCAACATTAATCATAAATCAGTAGGAACAGTGTACCCCATACTTCAAGATGTCTTCAATGTCTAAGACTTTATTCTGTAAGATTCTACTGATAATAAATGAATTAATTATCTAACGAGCAATTGAGAAAATGAAATTGGGGACTGGGAAGAAGGAGTAAAGATAGTAAGGGTATGATAGTTCAAATTATCTAAATAATTGCTTTTTTCTCAAAATAGGGCACCTTTTAGCTGTCTGTCGTTCAGGAAACCCAAATCTCTGGATGCTGTAGATTGCGTTCTCGTCTTTTAAGTTAAAAATAAAGTCTACAGTCCCCACATTTGTGTATTTGTTCCTTTTCAGTTTAAATATATATAATGTGGTAATAACCCATTATGCTAAGTTAACAAAAATGTACAAACTGAAAATTTTAAGGGATGGAATAAACAAATTGAAAAAGAGAAGTTTCCCAATGTTCTGTCCACACTCCATGGGTCATCTGGTGCCTGTTCTGGGGCATGACCACCTCCCTTTGCAAACAGCTGCCCTGGGTGGCGAACAACCTAGAACTGACATGCTGTGGTCTGCAAAGTCTGGACCCTACAGTGCCCCCTGCCCGGAGGGGCTCACTGACTCACCCTGATGCTGTTCACGATGGCGGCTGTCTTGCTCTCTGCAGCCTCTGGGTTTCCAATGAGGTAATCCCAGGCACAAAACACCCGCCAGCAGAAGGTGTAGTTTTCATTGGAAGCGCTGGCAAGGCTGGTGCGGGAATTCTTAGCCATTCTGCAAAAGAGGACCCAGAAGGGGTCACAGGAGTCTCAGGGATATGATTGTGCATGGACTGGGGGGAATTGTGTCAATTAGAAAAAGCTACCCCTCCTGGGTGGACGCAGCTTATCAGGTCACCACTGGGCAAGCAGAGCACCGGCTGGATTCCCGCCCACCTGTGCCCCCAGCCCACACTTCTGAACAGCGTTAAAGTGGTAGTGGCTCGTAACTGTGCCAGCTCATCTGACAAGGAGTCCCAGCACTGCGGTGGCCAGCCGGTCGCTGAGGGCTGCTCTTCCCAGCTGCTATGTAACCATGATCACGAAATGAAATGCTTTCCTTTAAGCTGAATCCATCTTCTCGTGGGGTCTCTAACCCTGGGACCCCACAGAAACATGTTGAGTCTGTCTAGCACCCGGCATTCCTGCAGGTATTTGGAAGCAGGAATCCTGATTCCTCCTCAGGGGACACTTTTTGCCCTTTAGAACACTTCTTCTGTTGTAAGAAAAGTTTGCCCTGATTCGTCTCTTAAATTGTAACATCTGGTAAAGGTCCCGAGTCTTCCAGGTGGGGCCTCAAGGCCACCAGGAACTGAGCTAGAAAGCTTTGGGGGAAACTGGAGCCCCCGAGTCACTGTGCACAGTCAAGTTCTGTTTATTTACTTGTTTACAGTCTTGTTTTTAAAATCTTTGCTGACCTGCCACCTGGGGGCAGTGGTGAGCGGTTGCCGTCCAAATCAGACAGAAGCAGCCTGGGAGCCAAATGGGTGGGGGCTGAGTTCTCCCTGCCGTTTGGAGCCCTCCACTGTGGGTCTGCATTTTCTAGCTCCTACACGGACACAGGGTAAGCTGGAAGGAAAGCCGGTGATTTCCTGAGCCAACCTACACATTTTACAGATGAAGCCAGGGAAGGGCTGAGGTGAGTTGCTGCAGGCGCCATGCTGGGTGGGGCAGCACTCTTAACTCTGGCTGGGGGCCTCTTCTCTGTGGTGAAGTGCAGGGGTCAGCGGCAAGCCTGGCTTTTGCAGAGTTTGTAGCTAGGTCGCAGGCAAACATACAGATAGGGAGGATCTTTGCTTTCTGCAAACTCTGTCAGCTAGATCACATTTATCTCTCTATTGATACAGCTAATGCATAATTCTCGAATTACATCATCTGCAGGATTCTTGCCTCTCCAGGACCAATGCAGAGCCTGGCCGGGCAGGAAGTGTTTGAAAAGTACAAACATGGTTCAAAATGAACCTACCTCTTTTAGCCTTGGTCTCCTCATCTGCAAAATGGGCGAAGTTAGTTTTGCTTTAACATTACGGAGTTACCAAAAAGATGAAATGAGATCATACATATCATAAACCTTCAAACATACTTTGAGAAATAGAGCTATCATACTTTTTTAAAAGAATGATGAAACTGTAAGCAAACACGGCCATCCCCACCAGGAAATACGCCAAGGGCAGCCGGTAGCCGGCTCTCCCAATGCTCCGCTCCCTGCCGTAGTAGCCGTAGAACAGGACTGAGTACTGGAGGTAACCCTGCAAACAGAAGGCTCAGTGTCATTTCTGATCCCCAGGTCCCAGAACAGTGGCCCATTCCCCTCTCCCTCAGGACAGGTGAGGCCGAGTGTCAAACTCACCCCCAGGGACCAGATGGTGTCTAGGTCTTGGGCTGAGGCAATGTGCTCCTTGGGGATGGTCTTCCTGGCTGTGCTTCCAAAGGGCTGGCCTGCAATCAACTGGGGAGAGAGGAAAGGGTGCCATGTGGTCTTCCAGGGCACAGGGGACCAGGAGAACAGGGGAGGCACACATGAGGTCTCCAGGGAGTGGGCTTCTCTGGCCTTTCATTGATGGAACACACACCATGGGGAGCAACTTTTACTTGTGCCTCATCAGAGGCTGCCCCGGTGTGCTCTTTTGGGGCTAGACACCCCACTCTTATGGGTGGGTTATAGAAGTCCCAAGATTCTTACGATGACATGGGAAACGGCCCATTTACTGTGTGAGGATGAAGTTTAGTTGAAAAATGGGCTTTATGTTATCAGAGGGTTGGCAAATAAGCCAAATCCAGCCCATCACCTCCTTCTGTATGGTCCAAGAGCTAAGGATGGCTTTTGGATTTTTAAATAGATGTGAAAAAAAATCAAAAGAATAATATTTTGCAACCCATAAGAATGATATAAAACTCAACTTTCAATATCCACAAATAAAATTTTAGTAGGACACAGCCACTCTCACTGGTTGGTGTATTGCCCATGGCTGCTTCTGCACGATGTGGCAGCTGTGAGCAGTTGTGACAGAGACCAAATGGGCCACAAAGCCTGAAATATTTACTCCATGGGTCTTCACAGACAAAGCGTGTGAACTCCGTTTCAACACACACGTCGCCCTTCCTACCAGGTAATGAGGGAGGTCCCTTTATGCTGAGGCTTTACCTTCTCTTCTTCACGCACGGGCCTTTTTTCTCTCCTGAAACAGTTCTTACCTCTGGAATCACAACGAAAGCACCTGTCATGATGGTGAGCACAATGTTGATCCCAAACAACCATCTCAAGAATATGAAATAGGAGGCCACGCCAGATCCAAAATGACCTGAACGAAGACAAGACCACGGGAGCAGATCAAGCAAGGTGCTCAGAGCGCGAGAGGCCCCCTGGGAAGAGCGCGCTCGCATGAAACATCAGCAGGACGCAGAGTGAGAACGCAGCCGTGGTACCAGTCAGGGTGCTCCTCCCCAATGACATTGCAGGGCTCACGATGCCCATGAACGTCCACTAGTTCTATGTGCGGGAAAATCCTCAGTTTGCCTGAAATACTATTTGGTAATCACCTTTCTGGTGACATTCTCATCTAAAAGGGCCTTCCCTGCCTATCAACCCAGGAATGGATTAACAAACTGTGGCACATGTATACCATGAGATATTATTCAGACAGCAAAAGATGGAGACTTTACATCTTTTGTATTAACTTGGATAGAGTGGGAGAACATTCTCTTTCAAAAAGTATCACAAGAATGGAAAAGCAGAGTGGCGCCTGTGGCTCAGGGATAGGGTGCTGGCCCCATATACCAAAGGTGGCGAGTTCAAACCCAGCCCTGGCCAAACTGCAACAACAAAATAGCCGGGTGTTGTGGCAGGTGCCTGTAGTCCCAGCTACGCAGGAGGCTGAGGCAGGAGAATCGCCTAAGGCCAGGAGTTGGAGGTTGCTGTGAGCTGTGACGCCACAGCACTCTACTGGGGGTGATAAAGTTGAGACTCTGTCTCTACAAAAAAAAAAAAAAGAATGGAAAAGCAAGTATACTCAGTACTAATATGAAGTCAATAGATGAACAGATGGACTAATACATGCATACACAAGAGAAAAACTCAATTTAATTCAAGTTGGGGGAGGGTTATGAGGGAGGGGACTGGTGTGCTCTGACAATGGGCACAATGTAAGGTGTAGGGCACACTTCGTGGGTGTGGGACACAGCTACCACACGGACCTTTCCTAACAAACACAAACATTGTAACCTCAAACACAATCATCTGTACCCTCAGATGAATCTGAAATAAAAATAAAAACAGGGTATAATCTAAAGGTAGAATAAAAAGGGCTGACCAAATTCATAATATTCCGTGTATGTTAAGAAGTGTCAGCATCTTTTGAGAATTTGATATATTCGTTTTCTATTTTGTATCATTTTGAGAATTCTGGGATTTTTCTCGACATCCTTTTGCCCAATTTCAAGTTGAACAATTTGCTAGATGTTAACAATAGGGGCAACTGGCTGATGGTACAGGGGAGCGCTCTCTGTGACACCTGAGCTCATTGCAAAACAAAAGCACAGTGAGAAAATCCAGGAGCACAGAAGTTAGATGAGAATGAAGGTGATAATTTCACTGCCTTCTGGAGGAGGTGGATTTGTGTCCTACTCAAAAATCTCTTGAATTCTTATTTCAGATCCAGCTTACATTTGTCATAAGTAGAAAGACACAACACATCACAAGGATAACAAAAAAGTTTACCTAAGACCACTGAATTGACATCACTACCAGAGTTATTTTAAACTTTGAGTGTAACACTCCATTATTATTCTATACCATTTTGTATAAAGTTGACATCTCTCTACATCATGCATTTTCCCTTATCAAGATATTGCAAATATTTCCTCTTGCCCCAAATATTGTTCTACGAAATGAATTTGATTGTTTTGTCAATGTGAATTTTCCATCATTTATTTAACCCATCCCTAAATGTCACTTGACATTGAGGAAGTTTCCAGCTTTTCAGCAGGGCGAGTAGTTCTATAATAAATAAATCTGGCCGAAGGTCAGATTACCTAGAAGCAGAGCTTGAGAAAGAGATTTCCTTAGCTGTGCAAGATTGATGCAGGTGCTCTCAGGAGAGCGGGTGGGAGCAGGGGAAAGAGCCAAGCAAGGATGTCGTCTCTGCTGGCTCAGTCTGGCCCCCCCAGGAGCTTGGAGTTTGAACTGCCCCAGGGGTCAGCCCCACGTGGAGCCAGGGGTCAGACTTGAATGCCCTCTGTAGGTAAGTCTTTGGGTCTAGGCTGCAGATGGGCTCAGGGGTGGGGTGACACGTGCCTTACATCTGGTCAGCCAAGGGCAATTCCCTAGAGTAGGGTGCAACTGGTATGTGGAGCTGTCTGAACTCAGAGCAGATGGGGAAAGGGCCAGCTGGGGAAGAGGTCTGGAGTGGAGAGCCAGCAGCTTCCACGAAGACTTGATCATGAAGCATGCTGTAGTTTCCTGGTTGTTTTCCTTGCTTCTTAGGAAATAGAGGCATTTTATCAAAGGACATAAACATTTTGCAGACTTTTGTTACACATTATAAATTTCCTCTGGAGATACTGTCCCAATTGACATTCCTACCGGCTGTGTATGAAAGTGTTTAATTCTATTTAAATATTGAAAATGCTTTTCCCAATTGATCATCTAAATTGTAGCTTTATTCTTTGTTTCGTTTTGGCTTTATTTGAGACAGAGTCTCACTCTGTCACCCTGGGTAGAGCACTATGGCGTCAAAGCTCACAGCAACCTCAGACTCCTGGGCTCAAGTGACCCTCTTGCCTCAGCCTCCCAAGTAGCTGGGACTATAAGCACCCACCATACCTGCCTAGTTTTTCTATTTTTAGTGGAGCTGGAGTCTCACTCTTGCTCACGTTGGTCTCAAGAACTGAACTCAAACGATCCACCTGCCTTGATCTCCCAGAGTGCTGGGACTACAGGCAGGAGCCTCTGTGCTGCGGGCCACCCTTATTTTTCATATACATAATTTTTTTCTGTATTTAAGTAGTATAATAATACTTTCTGCAATGATCCCTTTTTTCACTTTTATGATTTGATAGGTCTCCATTCTCTGATAACATCATCTCTATCCAAGACTTTCATGGTTTTCTATTGTGTATTTAAATACTTCCTATTGAATATTTAAATATTTAATGGAATTTTAAAGTGAGAGAATTAAACTTTCTCTTTAAAAATGGTTTTCTATTGTGTATTTAAATACTTCCTATTGAATATTGTGTATTTAAATACTTCCTATTGAATATTTAAATATTTAATGGAATTTTAAAGTGAGAGAATTAAACTTTCTCTTTAAAATAGTCAAATCAATTGTTTCAGCATTTTATATATATATAAAGTCTCACTTTATTACCCTTAGTGGAGTGCCCTGGTATCACACAGCTCACAGCAACCTCCAACTCCTGGGCTTAGGCGATTCTCTTGCTTCAGCCTCCCGAGTAGCTGGGACTACAGGCGCCCACCACAATGCCCGGCTGTTTTTCTGTTTTGGCAGAGGCTGGGTTTGAACCTGTCACCTTTGGTTTATGGGGCCGGTGCCCTACTCGATGAGCCACAGGAGCCACCCTGTTTCAGTATTTTTTGTGGAGTAATTTAGTCTGGCTCTAGTAACCATCACACACGGTGTGTCTGCTTCTGTGTTCCTGAACTCTTTGCTTATTTTTTTGATTTGTCAATCTCTCCCTGCACTGTGTCACGCTCCATCAATTCTTGTAGCTTTTAAAATATATTTTAATGTTTTGGTTATGCAACCTCATTTGAATTTTCCTTTAAAAAGTTTTTTTTTCTATCCTTTAAAAAGTTTTTACATTAGATTCTTGGATGTTTTTCTTCTGTGTAAGTTTTATGATCATTTTGTTGAATACTAAAAATAATACGTTTGGATTTTTATTGAAACCATATTAAACTTGTAAGATGATTTTGGGAAACTCAATATCTTTCAGATATTAAATTTCCCCTTGTCTCTTTACAAGACTTTATATCCTCTGGTTCAGTCTTACCAGTTTTCTTTTCTCTCTTTCTTTCTTTTTTTTTTTTTTTGTAGAGACAGAGTCTCACTTTATAACCCTCTGTAGAGTGCTGTGGCGTCACAGCTCACAGCAACCTCCAACTCCTGGGCTTAGGAGATTCTCTTACCTCAGCCTCCCGAGTAGCTGGGACTATAGGTGCTTGCCACAACACCTGGTTATTTTTCTGTTTTGCAGTTCGGCAGAGGCTGGGTTTGAACCCGCCACCTTTGGTATATGGGGCCACCGCCTTACTTGATGAGCCACAGGTGCCGCCCCTTATGGTTTTCTTTATTTTAGATTGATTGTTTTCTTCTGGCATTTTGTGTGTGTGTTTGTAAGTTGGATTGTGGGTTTGATTTATTTATTTTTTTTAGCATCTATTTTCTAAATGGTCACAGTCCTATTTATGAAAATGCAGATTTTTGTATTTGCATTTTGCAGTTGCCCGGGCTACCCTCTCATTCATCCTTGCAGGTTTTCACTTGATGTTCTGGGGGTTCGGGTTGTGTCTGACTAAAGGAATGAACTGGGGAGAACAGTTACATGCCTGGGACTGTTCCCACCCTGGGCAGTGGTGGGGACAGGCGTTGTGTCTTCTCTCCCCGTCATCCCAGGGGGAGCCTGGTGACCCAGCTGTGGGTCGGCCATGATCACCGCATTCCCCCCCAGGTGCAAACACTTACTCTCGATTTTCTTTATTCTCATTTCCCAGGGAATGAAGATGACCATGAAGTTACAGGCAAGACGAGCAAATTTCCGCCAGAGCTAGGAAAGAGAGGCAGGATTAGAGCCTTTTACATTCATGCACAGGGCAAGGCTGTGTGGCTGTAGGGCCCTACTGGAGAGTGGACCCCTAAACATATCCTCTGCTACCTTGTGACTTCACAGGCTAGTAAGCAACTCTAGGACAAACGTAGCCCCCTTGCCTCTCGGGGCTCCTGACCAGGTGAGCTGACACCTGCTGTGGGCTCTGCGCCTCTCTCGACTCTGACTTGTCACACCCTCTGACTTGCTCACACTGTTTGTGATGCAGAGACTGAGAACACTGGGAATTACTCAGGGAATGATGTCAAATACTTGATCCCACCATAGACTTGAGATAGCTCTGAGGCTGGGGCCTGAGAATCCACAGAGCTAACAAACTCCTGGTATGATTAAAATCATAATCAAAACCAAGAATCTAGAGCCCACCCTAAAAATGAGGCCTGTCCCCACCCCCTGTTGTATGCCTTGCTTCTTGCTGTGGAGATAATTTCCTAGCCTATTATCTGGAAATAAGATAACAGATAAGATAGGTTTCTGGACCTAGCCTGGTCTGGAATTTTGTATTATTGGTTTGAGATGCAATTGCTAAGAGTAAAATTTTTTTTTTGCAGTTTTTGTCCAGAGCTGAGTTTGAACCTGCCACCTCCGGCAAATAAGACCTATGCCTTATTTCTTTGAGCCATAGGCGCCACCCAGTAAAATTTTTTTTTCTCAAAGGAGAATAAATTAAAACGTACCCTGATATCAAGCTGTGCTCTCTAGCAAAGTGGGCCTGTTGTGCATTTTAACCCATGAACGATCTGGGCTTGTGCTAGAAGTAAATGACCTCACTGCAAAAAGAGGGATTACAAATGCAATTACAACATTCTGAGCTGCAAGACGGCACATGGTCCTGACGCAGACACACATGGTAATGTCATTCTGGATGTGTCTGCTAAGGCCAGAACGGCTGCTTGCAAATGAAAATCTGAACATTATCAGAAGTTGGACTTGTTCATATTTTGTTCATGATTTGAAAGCCAACTCAAGTATCACCGCCTCCATGAACACAGATTCTCTGTAGTGAGAAATAAATTCTCCTATCTCTGAGCTCCCCCATGCAATAACTTTTGCTTTCTCTTATAATGTATATCATAGCCTACCTTGCATTACCTGGATTTTTTCACCTGGCTTATGTCCTAGAGCAGGGCTAGGGAACCTGTGGTTTTCTAATCCCTAAGTGCTGCCTTTTGACTGGATCCAAATTTTACAGAACAAATCGTTTCATTTTTATTAATATATTTTTGTTGGCCTTTTGCATTTTTATTTAATTTTTAAAATGAAGGTATTTCAAATACCAAAGAGTAAAATAAGTTTTAATGAAATAATCCTCTCCGATTGACTGGCATAATTACAACACTAGTAAACCATAAGAACTAAATCAACAGGCTGCTGCGATCCTGAGTTCTAACATCCTCCACCTGACAGGTGTCAATACCGCACAAAGCTGGTTGGTGAGAGTTTATGGGAGTCAAGTACACTAGTCTGCGATCCAATTTTGACTACAGCGCACTGTGTTTCAGTATGAAGTGGTATTTTTGAATAGTTCCACAGCTTGACAATATTTTTAAATTCTGTCTGCTTTACAGCCCATGATGTCATGAAGACTGGGAGAACGCGGAAGGAAGAAAACAGATTTTTAATGAGGATGCATTAGGAAACGTGGTGTTATCTTGTTTCTGCTTGCTTTGTGATAACTGCAACATCAACATTAAAGACAAACGATGCTCGTCAGCGTTAAACACTCATAAGAACCACCAGTATTTTAAATTAGGTGGAGAGGAGTGGAAAGTTGTATTGCAGAAATTAAAAGACAAAGATAATTCTTTCAAGTAGCAATAGGATCTGAAAGCAATAATGCTACAGAAACAACTTAGAGTTTATGTACCAGGGAAGAAAGGAAGCCTTTCAGTGATGTAGAAATTGAGAAAGAAAGCATTGTCAAAGTGGTAGCATGCTTACCCACCATAACGTTCCAAAGTGCAAACAGCTGCCTCTTTCAAAAAGAACCATAATTTATCAGGAACATAAATTAGATTTCAACTTAAAAGAACAACTTCATGCAGGACTTCAAAAGGAAAGTATGTATTATTTGGTTGCTTTGGATGAATGAACTGATACTACTGACTTGATGCAAGCTTTTTTGTTTGTTTTGTTTTGTTTTTACTTTTTTATTCCATGAATGTGTTCATGTCTGTGCAGGTTTTAGACTTCATTCGGGTCTTAACAGAAGATTTTCTTTGCTGTGAAGAGTTACTTGCTTTGTGCATGGTTGTGAACAGAACATGGGTAATAGATGTCTTCAACAACTTTTAGGATAAATGTTGTGAAGTTGGACTGAATTTGGTAAATGCAGTATGTACAGACAAGGCATCCTTCTTGATGGAAAAGGGTTTGTTGCATAAATTAGAAAAAGTATTAACTTTTTATGGTCTCATTGATGGTCTCATTTCTTTGCATTGGACCTCGCATTAGCAAAATCTCTGTGCTAAAGCAGCTATTTTAAGTGATGCTTTGTGACAAGATATGAGTATTGTTAACTATATTTACACAAGGCTTGGCGTCTGTGGCGCAAGCGGCTAAGGCGCCAGCCACGTACACCTGAGCTGGCGGGTTCGAATCCAGCCCGGGCCACCAAACAACAATGAAGGCTGCAACCAAAAAAATGGCCGGGCATTGTGGTGGGCGCCTGTAGTCCCAGCTACTTGGGAGGCCGAGGCAGGAGCCTTGTTTGAGCCCAGGAATTGGAGGTTGCTGTGAGCTATGATGCCACAGCACTCTATCCAGGGTTGACAGCTTGAAGCTCTGTCTCAAAAAAAAAAAACAAAAAAAAAAACTATATTCACACAAATGCAACATGGCATTGCCAGTTTTGTAATGTGCTAAAGCTGCACGTATTCTGTGTGGATTAGCTTCATCATTTTTAAAGGGCGCTGGCTACTGCAGGGACAGCTGTTAGCCAAAATTTTATCTCTGCAAGAACCGATAGTTACATTTTATGAAGAACAGAGTCAGCCATGTAAGTTACTGAAAGAAGATTTCTAGAGGAATACAGCATTTCTGTGCAATGCCATGTCAAACGACTTGAGTATGCCACGTACCAAAAAATCCAAGCATTTCAAAAACTGTGACCTTTTTTCCAAAGGAAATTTTGGATGAATATTTTCATCTGCAAAGGTCATTGATGAGCAGGGTGATATATGTGAATCATTGGAAGAACACACAGCTGTTACAGACCTATCAGTTGGAGAATACAATAAAAGATTTGCTGACTTTGAGAACCAGGCCATCCCTCAAATTAGTATTTCAGCCTCACCTAGTCCATATCACCAAGGCACCTGAAGAACCAGAGATGGAACTGACTGAGCTCTCAGTAGATGACATTTTAAAGTTATTATTCGATGCTGAGAAAGATCCAATTGACATACAGAAAATTGCAGTACCCACGCCTTCGGTAATATGCCCTAAAAGTGCTCTCACTTTTCAACCACTTATTGCTGCAAATCTACATTCTCCGACCTAACCCGAATAAAGACACCCTTAAGGTCATAAATGCCGGATACCCCTCCAAAGGATCAACTGAAACTGCAGACCTCCAGGCTGCAACCAGATACTCAAATGCTTTCCAATGGAAAGCAGACACAACAAGGTCATTAAAACGTTACTTATTCCCCCCCACCCTTTTTTCCTTTTTTGAGACAGAGTCTCATTCTGTTTCCCAGGCTAGAGTGCCAAGGTATCATCATAGCTCATAGCAAACTCCTGAGTTAACTGATACTTCTGCTACAGCCTCCCAAGTGGAAAGGTTACTTAACTTTAAAATGAGCAAATAGTTTTTATTTTTAGAAATTATTAAGTACATAGCATTTATATGTGTACAAAATAATGCACTTTTTTAACTATTAATTGAAGCTTCTTGAATGTGGCCTTATTTGATTACAGCTAAATGAATGCAGCCTTCCAATGTACAAATGCCCCCCCCCCCCATCCTAGGGCATAGAGGGAAAGACCACCCTTTCTGATTATTTATCCCCAGTAGAGTCTAGAAGGAGGTGTGCTCCAACATCCGCTGGCAAGCGCTGGTGTTGGAAAGCATTTGAGTCTCTGGTCCATTTTAAAGTCCTGGCGTCTAAGAGATCCTGGGCAGATGGCCAGAACCCAGAGTCCTAGCTCTGGTTCCACTTCTTCCTTACTATTCCCAGGGAAAGTTATTGTTTTTCCTTGAGATTCTGTCTTTGCATCTGTACAAGAAGTAAGATTCAATTAGTGGCATACAGCGTGCTCTTTTTATTTAAAATTGTATGAGAATTTCAATACACAAAGCAGGTAAAGCAGTGTAGCTTTTACAAGTGGGAGAAGCAAAGTCTCCTCTCCTAGTGTCTGGTGCTTGAGAAGCCAGGACCCCCAAACTTAGATAACACTAAATTGAATGGCCCCTGGGTTCATTCTGGTGGTGAGAGAGCCTACGATAGCTTTGCCTATCAGAGCTTCTTAGAGGCAAATGTGATTGAAAAGGTGATTTGTTGATGACCAAGGTTTAGTAAGGCATGGGAAAAATGCCATGATTCTTTGACGATTTGTACCAAATTTTTGTGTCAAAGCCTTAATAGTTGGAATAATTCACGATTTTAAGAGCAAAGCAGGCTTGGTGCCAGTAGCTCAGTGATTAGGCCATAGGCCGTATACACTGAGACAGATGGGATCGAACTCTGCCTGGGCCTGCTTAACAACAAGGACAACTGCAACAGAAAAACAGCTGGGTGTTGTGGAAGGCAACTGTAGTCCCAGCTAGTAGGGAGGCTGTGGCAAGAGAATCTCTTAAGCCAAAGAGTTGGAGGTTGCTGTGAGCTGTGATGCCACAGCACTCTACTGAGGGCGACATAGTGAGACTCTGCCTCAAAAAAAAGCAAAGCAAAATCAAACTCGAAAGAAATAAGTCCTATTTGTGGGCTTGGGTAATTGAGTTTTGGTAACTAAGAACAAACTCATGTTTTGGAAAGACGTATACATTCATCTGGAATAAATGTGTTCTGAAGACATGAGTGACAGTGTAGGAAGAGTCTATTTACTTGTAGCATGTGCCGGGCACCTAGACTGTGTCTTACTGTGGATCCAGACAGTGACCAAGATGCCAGCCGGCAGAAGTTTGAATTCAGCTAGAGATCAGAAAGTCTCTCAAAAAGTCAGAACATCAAAAAGTCAGAACCACGGTGGAACAAGGTCCATCAGGCCTGAGGGACACATTTCTTTTATTAATTAATTATTAATTAATAATATTAATATTTTAATATTAATATTATTAAAATTAATAATTAATAAATCAATTATTTTTAGGCAGTCTCATTCTGTCACCCTGGGTAGAGCGCCGAGGCATCATAGTTCACAGCAACCTCAAAGTCCTGGCTTCAAGTGATTCTCTCTCTCTCTTTTTTTTTTGTGTCAGAGTCTTACTGTGTTGCCCTCGGTAGAGTGCCGTAGTGTCACAACTCACAGCAACCTTAAACTCTTGGGCTTAAGTCATTCTCTTGCCTCAGCCTCCCAAGTAGCTGGGACTACAGGCACCCACCAAAACACCCAGCTATTTTTTTGTTGTGGTTGTCATTGTTATTTAACAGGCCCTGGCTGGGTTTGAACTCACCAGCCTCAGTGCATATGGCTGGTGCCCTAATCACTGAGCTACAGGTGCCAAGCCTTAAGTGATCCTCTTTCCTCTGCCTTTTGAGTTGTTAGGACTACAGACACCTGCCACAATGCCTGGCTAGTTTTAGAGACAGGGTCTCACTCTTGCTCAGTCTGGTCTCGAACTCCTGAGCTCAAGCAATCCTCTCAACTCGATCTCCCAGAGGGCTGGGATTACAGGCGTGAGCCACTGTGTCAGGCTATTCATCTATTATTTATTTTTATTTGTTTATTTATTAGATCCAGGGTCTCCCTGTGTTGCCCTAGGTCGGAGTGATCCTCTAGCTGCAACCCCCAAGTGTGTGCCACCACACCCAGCTAACTTTATTTTTGTAGACTGGGTTTCTTTATTTTTTCCAGGCAGTTCTCAAACTCCTGGCCTCAAGCAATCTTCCCACCTCAACCTCCCACAACTCTGGGATTACAAGTGTGAACCAAAGGGTCTAGCTGAGAAGCCTCTTTTAAATAAGGAGGTATGGGGGGGAGGTCATACTTGAGGTAAAACTTGAATGAAAAGAAATCAGTACTTAAATAAATGAACTGGAAGAGTAGCTATCTAGAGCAGAGAACAGCCAGCACAGGTGTGTCGGCTGGCAAGAGCTGGGCATTTTACAAGAAGTGGGGGAGAGAGGATTGAGAGAAAAAGTTGAATTACTTTTGTCATTTGAAAAACCATACTTGGGGGCAGTGCCTGTGGCTCAACGGAGTAAGGCACCAGCCCCATATGCCAGAGGTGGCAGGTTCAAACCCAGCCCTGGCCAAAAAAAAAAAAAAAAAGAAAAACCATACTTGGTGTTGTGGCTCACACCTGTAATCCTAGAAGTCCAAGGTGGGAGGATTGAACCTGGGAGTGGCTGTGAGCTAGGCTGAAACCATGGCACTCTAGCCCTGGGCAACAGCACAAGGCTCGATCTCCAAAAAATAAAATAAAATAAAATAAAATAATAAATAAATAAATAAATAAATAAATAAATAAATAAATTCTCTGTGGGAGGCTGAGGTGGGAGGATTGCTTGAGCCCAGGAGTTGGAGACCAGCCTGGGTAATAGAGTGAAGGTATAAAAAAGTATACATGTCAGTTTTTGTCTGTTAAAATATCAAGTTTAAAATATAGACATTAAATTGGTGCAAATATTATAAGAGCAATAATTCCCAATACCTTTTCATTTTTTTCAGGTCATCTGAGCTCAAGGGAAGGACCTTGAATTATTTCACAGATGTTTTCCTATAGCTTTTTACATAACTTATTTAGAGAAAGCAAGAAGAGGGGTTGGCCCCACATATGCTTATAAAAATATAATTTATTCCACAAGCTCCATCATAACATGACAGGCATCAGGGTTCACAGGTGGTTTGGGTCATAAAAATAAATTAGAATTTTCAGAAAGGTTTTGTGAAGGGTAAGAAGGAGGAATGCCAAGATAGACCTTAGGAATTCTTTGATATTTTATAATGTTTTAGACATGTCAAATTTATGACCAGCTTTAATTTAAACTTTATTAAGACTATTTTTGTTTCGAACCTGGGTGTGGTGGTTCACACCTAAAGTCCCAGCTACTTGGGAGGCTGAGGTGGGAGGATTGCTTGAACCCAGGAGTAGGAAACTAGCCTTGGCAATAGAGTAATGATATAAAAAAAAGTACATCTGTCAGTTTTTGTCTATTAAAATATCATAACAAACTTAAAAATAGATATTGTTCAAAATTGGTGCAGGTATTATGAGACCAGTACATTCTCCATTGTGAGTGAACATGATAACTACTGTACTGTAGACACTGGCTTTTATTGGGGCTGGAAATATTAATTACCAAAACTTTTGAAGAATAATCTGTAAATATTTATCAAGAGCTAGAAAAAATGGATCATCGTCTTTTCTATAGTGATCACAGTTCTAACTTTGACCCTAAGAAAGGAATTCAAAAAGATAGAAAAATCTCTATCTGCAAAAGTGTTCTTTGTGAGATTATTATTAACAACAAAAAAATTAGAAGCAACTTAAATATCCACAAGCAGGCTAATAGCTAATTCAATTAATGTACATTTATCTGATGGACTATTACATGATCATTAAAAATAGTAGGTATAAAAACTATATAGCAACATGGACAAATCCTTATACTGTGGTATTAAGTAAAACATAAAGAAAAAATGTTTGCATACTACAATTTCTATGTTGTGGAAATCATATATTTATACAATGATTGACCTGAAATTTTTCAAAAGATAAAAGATATTGGGGAGTTGGAAACTTTAAAGAAGTAATTTTCTTCTTTCTTTTCTAAACACTTATGAAAGGCCTTTATACACAGATAATTCCAACGAATGCTAAAGTTTAATGCTAAGTAACTCAACGGGAAAGACAGAAAACAAGACCCGTAGCATTGCATTGTAAAATGAGCCCTGGAATATGCCTGCAACTTTTCATTATAAGGGACATAGCCGTGTACGGAGACACAGGGATACACTGACTAAAAACTAAACTTGTGAGTGGGATTAAGTCAGGAACGATGCTAGATTATTCTCGCCAGGGAAGACATCCCTTTCCTGATGAATTAGGCTTACTTCGGGTCACATAATTGGTAAGTGATGGCATCTGGGAAAGCCATGTTTGGGACATTCATACTTTCCAGGTCGTCACTCTGCTCTGCAGTTGTCAATGCTGCCACTCACAACCTACACACGACTGCAAAGGCCACTTCTGGATCCTGGGGCCGCAGGCGGGGAGGAACGGTTTCAGGGGGCGGTGCGTCGGGACAGTGGGACTGGGGGGCGGGGCGGAGAGTCTGCAGGCGGGGCGACAAGGCGGCGGGGGCGTGGCGAGGGCGTGGCGAGGGCGTGGCGGGGGCGGGGCGGCGTGGTGGGGGCGTGTCGGAGGGCGTGGCGGCGCAGCACAGCGCTTCCGCACCTGCGCTTCTTACCTCTGCTCCTGCCGCCTGGTAGCCTCGGGTCCTGGTCAGCCTGCCTTCAAACTTCAGCACAATGTCTTTTGCTCGTCTGAGAAAAAAAAATAATGGTGAACACAATTTTCACAAAGTATGTAAAGATTCAACAGGAATAGATCCCTGAATGATTCAGGACAAGAAACTGGGAGAATGGAGTTAAGCACATGTTTCGTTTTGTAACTTTCGGAAAACAAAAAACTCTTTAAAAAGTTTTCTCTTTTAGCACTTAAATTGAATCAATCCAACATAATGGCTTTATACTGATATTACAACTAAATTTCTTAAAGCCCTTCCCTGATTCTGGTCGTTGGCTGGGGATAATTCTCTCCGGAAACCCTAGTGAGAGACACTTGCCTCTCAGCTTCTCTGCTTAGCAAACTTGCCCTGCAGTCAACCCTTCAAAAGTGCAAATCAGATCCAGCTTTAGAAAATCTTTTGGTCAGTGTGGACAAGAAAGTCACATCTGTGCAGTTGTGAACAGCCTGAGTCAGCCCAAACAAATGCCCTTAAAAATAGCCTTATGGAGTTGACCTGATAAGCCTGCCTAAATGTTCAGTCTTTAAAAAGGAACCGATGTCAATGGTATAGTCAGTTAAATCCACACCTAAGTGAACAACAGGATTAGAAAATAAATGTGAGTGGGCGGCGCCTGTGGCTCATCGAGTAGGGCTACGGCCCCATATACCAAAGGTGATGGGTTCAAACCCAGCCTCGGCTGAAGTGCAAAACAGAAAACTAGCCGGGTGTTGTGACGGGTGCCTGTAGTCACTACTCGGGAGGCTGAGGCAAGAGAATCGCCTAAGCCCAGGAGTTGGAGGTTGGAGGTTGCTGTGAGCTGTGTGATGCCACAGCACTCTACTGAGGGCGATAAAGTAAGACTCTGTCTCTACAAAAAAAAAAAAAAAGAAAGAAAGAAATGTGAGTGCCACAGATAGACTGAAGTCTAAGACTCTTAGATGAATGTTAACTTCAAGGAGACCCAATCTCACAGTGCTCTACACGCAGGGACCCTCACTGTGGAATGGTCAGCCACCTCCTGCTCCATCATTCTCAGGATTGAAGAACTCAGTTCTTCTGGATCAGTTAGTTTGCTAATTCAACACGTTTCCCTGCATGGGTTTTGCCATATGTGTGTCCCAGTCACCCTCCCAGGAATACTCCCTGGTTCTGAGCCCTTCCTTAGGAGACCCAAGGATCACACCAATTCCCTCGTCCGCAGACAGGGTGATTTCTTCAAAGCACAACCCAACCCGAGTGCCTGGTTCTGGGCTTTTCTCCCTGTCGCTCCATTGCGACATTCCTGTATGCACAGCCCAGCCAGTGCACTGGCTCCACTCAGATGAGAACCACAGGTTCAAGGCAAGGGTGAGGGCCGTGGCAGGAGCAGGTGTACCCGCCCCCACCCCATGCTGTGACTGCCATGTTGGAGGCCACCTCCGTAGAGCTGCACGCTGCAAGTCCCTAAAATGTAAAAGCCCTTCCAAGTCAAGTAGCAATATATGCACGTATTTATTTCATCTATGTATTTATTTATTGTTTCCTGAAGACATTTTCTGCACACCTATTTTGAGTCAAGCATAGAAGAATACAGAAGTGTGTAATAGATCTGCTGCCTGGAAGGCCCAGGGGAGATGAAATGCCCTAAACAGACAGTGATGGAGAGAGAAGGGGTGGCAGCAACAGTGGGGAGTGGTCAGGTGTTTTTCTATAGAAAACAGGAGTGTGCAGTGTCCTCCAAGGCAAGTGGCTGTTGCTGCAGACTCAGAGCCAGATTGCCCTGCCTCTATCTGTGCCAGGCACTGCTCCCTTAATTCCCAAGAAGTCAGGGTACAGTGCCACCTGTCACCACAAAGGTGACAGGATAAACCTCAGTGGGTCTGGTTAGTTCAGTGATGTTCCAGTAGCTTCTCAAGGTGATGGTCAGGACTGTGAGATGATAGATGGAGGTGCCTGGGGGGAAGGCTGCTTTCTCAGAGCCCCCGACCGCTGGCCAGGTGCATGGCCCGTGTTGGCCACTTTGGTGCTCTGGCTGAGTCTGGGGGCCAAGCCACATGACAAATGGCCTGGTCTTTTCTTTGGTTTTGGACGGTTCTTAACAGAAAGGTTATCGTTTGCTCTGCTTTTCTCACAAGGCAAAAGAGATTTAACCTCTGCTTATTCAGCTAATAGTTTATTTTTATTTTTTAGAGACAGTCTCACTTTATCACCCTCGGTAGAGTGCTGTGGCATCACAACTCACAGCAACCTCCAGCTCTTGGGCTTAAGTGATTCTCTTGCCTGAGCCTCCTGAGTAGCTGGGACTACAGGTGCCCGCCACAGCACCCGGCTATTTTTTGTTGCAGTTTGGCCGGGGTCGGGTTCGAACCAACCACCATCGGTATATGAGGCCGGCGCCCTACTCACAGGTGCCACCCTCAGATAATAGTTAATGATCATCATTTTGAATGATTTAAAAGTCCTGTTATAACACATGGGTTTTGTTTTTCAGATTCATTGTTCCAGTGATTACTTTGGAGGAATCCCTGTGTTTAATACTGAAAAGTTGGACTTTCTGATGTGGAGTCAGAAATCCTTGTTTTGAAGCTTAATTCTAGCTCTCAGAAGATGTGTTTAGCTTGGGTTAGTCTTTTAATATCTCTGAGTATCAGTCTTCTCATCTGAAAAATGGACATAATGCCATTCGTACTCAAAGAAATGGAAATGATGACAGCTGTGGAAGAGACAAGGAAGGCAGACACCGGAGGATTAACTGGAAACTTCTGAGGGTGAGAACTGTGGGTGGCCGTAGCCTTCTGCTGCAGCCACCTGGGGGGCAGGCTGCTCAGTCTGGAGGGACAGTCCCTGGCCTGGTAATCGAAGGCAGGAATGATTTGACGAGAAAGAAATGAAAGCCTAACAGGTGGGAGAGGTGGAGATAAAGAGATATCTGCTTGGCATCTAGAGAAGGGCCAGAAAAAACTAGATGCAACAGTGGTTCTGCCCACACAGTGCTGCCCAGTTATCAGACCTAGGTGGGCTTCACCGAGAAGGCCGCTCCATGGGGCAGAGCAGCTTAGGGGTACAGGCCATGACAACGACTCTGGTAACTCCCTTTGCTGTGAGCTCTTTGACCTAATTAATCCCCACTCACTCTTAGTGAGGGACTGTTAACACCAGATGAAACACTAAGCAATCACATTTATTCTTTTAGCAAACTGTGGGCGGCACCTGTGCCTCAAAGGAGTAGGGCGCTGGCCCCATATAGCAAACTGCTATCACTGGATTCAATTAAAGTTGTGCATAAGACTCATCCTGAATGTGTGTTCGAAGCGCCAGGACCTCTCCCATAGCTTGGTTCAGCAGGTCTGAGGGCAACCAGAGATTTCTAGGGTTTCCTTTCCTTTCCTTTTTTTTTTGTTTTTGTTTTTTTTTTTTGAGGCCAAGTCTCACTCTGTCACCCTGGGTAGACTGCCCTGGTGTCACAGCTCACAGCAACCTTAAACTTCTAGTTTTAAGCGATCCTCCTGTCTCAGCCTCCCACGTAGCGGGGACTAGAGGTGGCTGCCACAATGCCCAGCTAAATTTTCTACTTTTGGTAGAGACAGGGTCTGGCTCTTGCTCAGGATGGTCTCAAACTTCTGAGCTCAGGGGAGCCTCCCATCTTGGCCTAGATTTTGAGTGTTTTAAACACAGGTTCAGCAGTTGACATTTTTGGAAATAATGTTGCAGGAAGTAAGGGCTATTCCTCACCATCGGTTCAACTTTAAAGAGAAAATAACTAGTATTTAGAAAAACTAAGAAAGTCCCCCAGTATCACGTGGCTAGAGACTGGCAGAGGTGGTATTCAAATTCAGGCGAGCTGTCTTTAAATCTTTAGCACTTACCTCTTATTAGACAAACTCTCCAATGAGACCTTAAACATAATAACCTGACTTGCCATAGAGGTATTTTTCCCCAGAGGGAGTTAATAGCCAAGCAGCTAAAATGAGCATCTTTTTAATTCTGATTAAGCACATTGTTTCCAGTGAGTTTTGGAGACAATGTTAAATCCAGTGTTTGGAAAGAAGGTAGAAGATGAAACCTTCTCCACCAATGCACACACTGTCCACACACACACAGAAGCACTGCCTATCTGGACCAGCTGGACCCCTCTGACATCTCTGTGTTTTCTCTGTGTCATGTTAGGAGTGACTGAAGCATCATCCATGTGGCTCTTGGTCCTCATTCCCATGGGCAGGGCAGGGTGGTCTCCCGGGAATCACACTCACGATTATCAAAAATAGTCTGGGGAGGCCCTTACCTCAGTGCCCTCAACTTCTGCCCCATGGTCCAGGGTCTGCAGCGAATGTTTGCCACAAGATCTTTCTGGAATTGTATATTCTGGAAGATTTGTTCTGGATCACTGCTGTCCCCTGTTTCATCAGCATTAAAGCTGTCATCCAAGCTGCTGAACGGATCAGGGTATTAAGGAGGAAATAAGATTAGCAGAATTGCTTCCAGAAAAGATCATCATCTCGTCCTGGGCAACTTCAGCAGCCCACTGCCCCAAGGTCATCTGCATAAGGAGTGTGTGTGTGTGTGTGTGTGTGTGTGTGTGTCGGGGGTGGGAGGTGGGTGGGGTGGGGTGGGGGCTGGGGATGGGTGGGTGGGTGGGGGGTCTGCAGAGGTAGAGAGAGGGCTTGGCATGTCAGCAGCTCACTCCCCAGGGCCATCTATATGAAGAGGGTGTGGGGGGGTCTATAGAGGTAGAGAGGGGGCTTGGACAGCCAGCTGCCCACTAAAAGACATATATTGGGTTCTGTTGCCTCAAGAGGGTCAGCAGAGGAGAATGATTTCTCAGGGTGAATGACATCAGAAGACATAAAAGGGTACAAATGTCACTCGTGTCCTCCTCAATTCCTGAGTAGCAGCAGTGGTCTTGGTAGGTGAAACCATTTCTTTTTTCATTGAAATAATCAGCTCATTTTAGAGGCTTCTCCCTCCCCAGCTCTGAAGGTAAAATAAAAATCAAACATAATTCCGTCACCCAGAGACCCCTCCCATCCCTTTAGTTCAATTCATTTTGAGCGTGACATACCGAGGCAGAACCAGGCGGTCGTTTCTCTAAGTAAGAAACTAACTAAGAAAATGTGCACGGGCAGATATTTCTGGGAAATCCTACATGTACCAACATTTACCCTTGGTAACAATTAGCGAGCTGATCCTGATAAGGCTTCTCAGGAGGGGACAAGAGGATTCCTCTATGCTGTTAGAAGTGAAAACATTTCCTTTGTTCTCTAATTCAGGTTGTTTTTGCCTACTTGAAGGAATTGAATTTTTTTCAAAATAGAATTTTGAATTTTTTTCCCTGATAAATCATATAAATATTCTTTATAAATATTTAACAAACTCTCATTTACTTCTAACTGGCCTGAAACCTTTTCCAACAAACACCTTATTTATTACGACAGACATATTATCTGCTCTCTCTTGAAGCTGCTGCCTGAGTAACACAGACAGCGCAGGTAAAGCTTATCTGGGGGCCTGACCCGCAGAAGGCCAGTTGGGAACAGGGTTTTGGACTCTGCCCTCCTGGTCCAGGTGTAGCAGGCAGAGCTGCTCCCTCTGAGTACCCGGCTGAAGTTGTCACCCCAATTGTACAAGAGCCTGGGTTGTTCTGAAGGAGAGCCAAGCAGGACGGGGACTTTGTCTCTGGCTCCGGAGAACCACCTGTCCTGCCTCACACACCTGCCCAGTAGAGGACCGAGACTGGCTCACCTGAGCAGCAGGGACTCCTGGTAGAGGTAGCACTGGCTGGCATGTCTCCGGTTGTTCCTATAGCGCTGAGATGCCTTGGAAGGCTTCATGGGAGCTGAGATGCTGCCAGTGAACCGTGAACCTGAAATGGCCAACGAGCTGGGACACTGGCAGGCCAGAGCCTGTTCCAGGGGAGGCTTCTGAACTGGAGCTGCGGCGGGTCTGCCTTGCAGTTCTCAGGAGCAAGGCTGCCTGCTTGGAGCTGGCGCTGGGAGCAGGAAAGAGCACACATATGCAGTGCTGAGGCGGCTGGGCAGCACAGATTGGCTGGAGTCTGGACAGGAGGTGGGAGGCCTGGCCCGGTGAGCTTGGCATCACTTGGTGCTGCCCAGATAATCACAGCTGTCAGCCCTGTGCCCACACGGGGCTCTGTGCTCTGTGAAAAGCGCTTCACAGAACACTTAGAAAGTCCAAAGGCAGCTTAGAGGAAAGGTCGCCCTCGTCTGCACCCCGCAGAGTCCGGGAGAGGCACCATCATCATGTTTTGGCTGATTTTTTCTCAACTTTTTTCTATGTTAAAAAAATTCAAGCCTGCAGAAATGTTGCTGGAACAGTACTCCAAATGTTTGTACACTGCTCACCTGGCCTCACCACAGTTGCTACGGCTGCTTTATATTTGTCTGTGTATTCTGCCTATACAATATGCAAGGAGGTATAGACCCGGTGACCCAGCAACCCTGAATGCTTCAACATGACTAAATAATAACCAGATTGACACTTCATCAACATTATCCATTTACTGTGTGTTTTCACATTAATCAGCACAATGACCCTATAGCACTGAGGCTAAAAGAAATGAAGAGGCTTCCTAGCACTTTGTGGTAAGAAAGTAAGAATTTGGCTCGGCACCCATAGGGCAGTGGTTAGGGCGCCAGCCACATATGCAGGGCCTGCTAAATAACAATGACGAGCACAAAAAAATCGCTGGGCGTGGTGGTGGACACTTGTGGTCCCAGCTACTTGGGAGGCTGAACCCAAAAGTTTGAGGTTGCTATGAGCTGTTGCACGGCACTCTACCGGGGCAACATAGTGAGACTCTGTGTCTAAAAAGAAAAAAAAAATCAAGAATTTGATAGAGATTAGACGCTCACCTAGATATCCTGAAAATAAATTGCCTGCTATAAAATAGGATATGATCCCAGCCTCAGGCAAATGGTCACTGCCCCTTGTCACAGGCTCCCATGAGAGGCTGTGCACTAGGACTCTCGCCCAAAGACCTCATTCTGAAGTCCAAGACCTGCCCGCAGTGCCACAGTTCCTCTATTTGTTTCATAACGTAAGAAATGGCTGGGTTGTAGTACCTTTAACTGAATGCACAGGAGCCGGGCTGGAATAGAAATGGCCCCTCTGCCGAGCAGTCCATCTCGAACACACGGAGAACTGAACAAATGGGTGAGTGAGTGCCTGGGGCAGGCCCCAGGCAACAGCTCAGAAAGAAAACCCATCAGCGACTCCAGCCATGGGGCTGAGGAGCGAGATTCCATTTATTTGTTCATTCAATCCTCCATTAATTCATGAGCAAGTCATTATATGGCTCTTACATGAGTGCTCTGGTGATGTAAGTAAGGACCCAGCCCAGGATTCCAGGGTTCAAGGGCTATTGGTGGGTGTTCAGATCTAGGGCGTAGGGCATGAGAAGAAGGCAGAAATCTGCCTGCGAGAGCTGGCCTTGGGTCAGAGGTGGACGCCGGGCCAGGGCTGGCCTTGGGTCGGAGGTGGACGCGGGGCCAGGGCTGGCCTTGGGTCAGAGGTGCACGTGGGGTCAGGGCTGGCCTTGGGTCAGAGGTGCACGTGGGGTCAGGGCTGGCCTTGGGTCGGAGGTGGACTCGGACTCAGGGCTGGCCTTGGGTCGGAGGTGGACGTGGGCTCAGGGCTGGCCTTGGGTCAGAGGTGGACACGGGGCCTCAGAGACCCTCTGCCTTAGGCCATCTGGCCTGATGCTCTATCTAGTAACACTAGATAAAACACATGCTTATCAAATGAACACACGGCATATATAATAAGAATATTTCTAGCTCCAATGAGACTTTTTTGCATTCTTTTAGAGATTTTTACTTATTTGGGCTACTTCTGATCATTTCAAAGATGTTTTTTCTTTAAATCCTACTTTTTCTTAAGGCCCTCTGCCTTATTTTGATTTATAAAAAAAGGTAAAATAATTGACATAATTTCATGCAGCTAAGTATTTTGAGTATTTTTGTTTCTACTTTCCTGCTACATGCATTTTTGCAGGGTGAGGTAGGGACTGATAGTAGCAGAGTTTGAGGTACTACAGGGATTTATAAAAACAAATTGTTGCCAACCCAATCCTTTTCCCCATATTTATTCAGATAGTTCTGTTTGGCAAGATGGGTGCAATAAGATAGGCCAATCAAAAGATATTTAACTCTATTTTTAGCATCCAATTCATAAATTAAATGTAATAATTAAATATAAATAAATATAAATATAAATAAATAAATAAATAAATATTAATATATATATATATATAGAGAGAGAGAGAGAGACTCTCACTTTGTCGTCCCGGTAGAGTGCTGTGGCATCATAGCTCACAGCAATTTCAAACTCTTGGGCTTCAGTGATCCCCTTGTCTCAATTTCTCAGAGTGCTAGGATTATAGGCATGATAATAATGCCCCGCACCTAGTCTAATTGTTATTTTTAACATGAATCAATCATGCTAGTTTTTAAATCTAATTTTAGAGAAATGACGATTTCTAGACGTTTTTATTTCAAAATTCATGTGTAATCATGAAATAAGAAAGAGAAACAATAGGAAAACTAGAATTAGGAAAACTATCAAAAACAATGTTGCTTAATGATATTAACTGGCAACATTTCCAGCTTCTTACCAAGTGCGAGTTTTATTTTCTATTTATATACTTTGCAGTTTAACTACATACACGCATTTCTCTGACATTTTCCACTGACTTTATATCTATAGCTATTTCTGTTGTTTTTAAATTTCTGAGCACCTATTTCACCAATGGGCCATTGAGTGGAATCGTCTATTGAGAACATGAAACATTCATCCTGGTCCCCTGTCTCAAACGGCCGTTGTGTCCTCCCACACACAATTTCTTGACATTTACTTTTTTTCTGCTTTAGCAACATTTCTTTCAAATTCTGGGTTTCCCAGAAGTAAAATTGCTGGATCACGGAAAATATTATTTAAGAAAATTCGACATGTTGCCAAATGAATGTCGCTTCCTTTACATTCGTATCGATTTATTGTGCTTTCATTATCATTGGTAAAATACATTTTAACTGAGAACTGTGTCTGTGGTCTTTTTATGTTTCCCTGTAAGTGCCCCTGGCGTTCACTTTGGTGATGTGTTCAGGGCGAGGCTGTGGGGGGACCTCTCCCCCCCACCCCGGCCACCTGCTGTAGGGAGGACCTTGCACTCCCCACTTCCTCTAGACCTCTGGCCCTCCCTCCGCTTCTCTCTGAGGACCCGGCAGGGAGAGAATGTACAGAGGATGTTGTTTCCTGAATGCAAGAGGAGTGATTACTCTGGAGCATTTGACTTCCTCCAACAATTCGATTAGAGGCTTTAGATGTGCTGGGTGATTTAAAATTAAGTCAGCATTTGTATATAGATAAAAGGACTAACAATCTCTCAAAATCTTATAATTGAAAAGCATGCACACACATAAATTAGAAAATTTCCAAAACATGTTAAAATGGACTAAAACTATTATTTCCTAGACTAATCACTTACAGGATCTGTGGGAAGTAAGTGAGGAAAAGGAAGAGAAGAACTAATTGTTTAATATAAGAATACCTTTCAGCTCAAAAAGAAAAAAAAGAACAAAAATCCAGTTACAAGTCCCAGAAGAGACCATGCAATGGCTTAGCTTACAGGAACAGAAATGCTTATTTTCCATTTCATCAATTAAAGGATTTTTTTTTTTCCTGCTAAGCAAATTTTATTTGGAGACGATTACATTCCTGGACACACCCTAAAGCATATTCCTGAGTCCAGTGCGTCCTGTCAGGATCGCCAGGCTCTTTTTCTTAGTTACCAAGTTTTTAGCTCTGGAGTTTATAAGACAAAGGTTCCCCTTCCTGGGACACATCTACATTCCTATTACATTGTTTTAATGACTGTAAGGTAGTGCTTGAAGTTTAGAAACATGTTTTGGATCTGGAGAATGTTTTTCAGGGAAGATACTCAAGAATGGATTATGAGGCGGTGCCTGTGGCTATTGAGTAGGGCGCTGGTCCCATATACCGAAGGTGGCGGGTTCAAACCTGCCCTTGGCCAAACTGCAAAAACAGAAAAATAGCTGGGCATTGTGGTGGGCGCCTGTAGTCCCAGCTACTCAGGAGGCTGAGATAAGAAAATCACCTAAGCCCAGGAATTGGAGGTTGCTGTGAACTGTGACGCCACAGCACTCTACTGAGGGCGATAAAGAGAGACTCTGTGTGTACAAAAAAAGAATGGATTATGTCCAATTATGTGAGTAACAAATGAATTTGTTGAGACATGATGAGAATAACATTTGCTTTTTTTTTTTTTTAGAATTCCCCATGAAATCACCTGTGATAAGTTAAGTTTGAAACTGAGCAGACAGCTGAGATTTTCCTTAGGGGTCTGTACTCTGTTCCCCAATTAGAAAGCAGTGAAAAGTTTATATGTGAGTTGTGGGGTGGAGTTGTCCTGTTCCGCCTCTCCCCTGGCATCAAGGGAACGTAGAGTCCCTTAACCAAGAGGCCCTCAATCCCTAGCTGATCACCAGGCTGTGACCACAACACAAATGAAGGAGCTGCCCTGTCCTGCCTGCTGTCCCCTTCCCTCCAAGAATGGAATTCTTTCTCCTCTATGATTATATCTAAAGATATAAACGTGCCTAGGAAAAGGAAAAATGTAAACTTTCTTTAAAACCTGACATAACGGAAAGCAGGTGCGTTCCTTGTCAAACAAGCATTTGTTCGTTGGCTGAGATTCTTCTGTGATAACTTTCAGATTGTTTTTTGTTTTCCCGCGTGTTTGGTTAGTTGGCTGAGAGTCGTCTGTGATGACTTTCAGATCGTTTTTATTTTCCTGCATGTTTGGAGAATATTAGAAAGCATAGCCAGGGTTGTCTCTGAGGAGGGCAGGATCCTGCCAGCACCTGCTCACAGAAAGCCTGCGTTTGGCTCGGCAGATGGAAGGCAAGAGGCAGCATCTGGGATTAGCTAGGTGACCAGTACAGAGCAAGTTGTGGACAGAACCTCATTTATGATATGTTGACCTGCTAACAAAATGTGACGTTCATCCTCGCTTTGCTTTGGTCTCAGTGTGATATTTTAAAATCCCTTTCTTTTAGGAAAATTACCTGTATCTTTTCCTTCAATATTTACTGACAGCCCTTCAGTATTCCATATTCCCTATTTTAGAATACTTCATTGTCAAAGATTAAATATATTCAGGTTGCACAACGGAAGACCTGATGTACGTATATCTGCTGTCATGCTGACCACAAATTAATGAATACATATTTTTTACATTTCACTTTTGAAATCTTTTTCTTTACAGTGCAAACAAATTACTCCCCTAAAATATACTTTAGTTCCTCAAAGCAAGACTTTAAAAAATTAAATTACTTTCTCCGCCTTTTCCCCTTTTAGTACTTTACCTCCTTCTCTTGGGGTTAAGCATGTTTTCATAGGTCCACTTCCTATGGCACCCTGCCTCCATAGGGGTTGATTTTTGAACCAGGGCGAGTTCCCTTATGGACTGCGTGTGTCCAGGAAAAGTCTTCCTATATCAATTCTATTCTCATCTTAAACCTCATTGTACACATAAATGTCCGGATGACCTTCACAAATCATCCGGGATTTTATGTCTTATTTAGAGATTAATAGTCGGATGAAAGGGTAGCTGGGGCCAGAACAACCACAGTCAAATGTAAAACTGTTTACTGCTTTTATTCTGCCGATATTCTGCACCACCCTTTGTTTCCAACCTCACTCTAGTTCCGACAGCTTCCACAGTATGGCTGTGGCTGTCTGATACCTCAGTCAGCCTTTGGGGGTGAAGGCCTTGGGGGAGCCACACTGCAAACACGAAGGAGCAGGCGGGTGTTTTGTCTGCCACAGTGAGCCTTCCTTCCCGATTGGGTTTAACCGTGCAGAATCATGCTTTGGTATTTTACAGAGATACGCGAATCTCCCCGGACAGACGTCAATGCGCGTGCTGGAGCTGTAGTGAGAAGCAGCATCCAAATAAAGACATTGCATCTTCCCAGGAGCTTAGGACTGAGGTAGCGTAGCTAAGCGAGAAATGTGTTTCCCAGGAGCCTCTTCTCTGTGTGGTTCTGGGTTGCAGTTGGCCAGAAGAGAGACTTGTGTAAGATTTGGAAGGTGGAAGAGAAGGAGCGGCATCTGGATGCTCTGAAGGTGGGCAAGGACCCCCAGGCTGTGCCGCTCGCACACGCCTGTCATTTGCAGCCCTTGGGGGCTTTCAGGACCCTTGTCTATTTCCTGGGATTCTGCATATCCAGGTTTACATTTTAACGCAACACCTTCCGTCTTCTTAACTCTTCCAGTTTCCTTTATGAACTTTCTATTCTATCATTTCTAATCTCAATTTGTGTCTTTTATCTCAGAGAGAACTATTTGATTCTATCTCACTGAGTGAAAGAAGTGTACAGTGCCCCAAACTTGCATCTTGTTTTCCCTACTAAATCCTTTTCTAAAATACGCTTTCATGTTTACCTTCATTTCTTTCTTCCAACTGCAGAATTTTTAGTTAGGCCCTAATATTTCTTTTTCTATCCATGCTCATTGAAGAAGAACGTCCCCCATACCCCATCCGTGTTTATGTGCTGGGCCTGTCCCCCACTCCCCATCCATGTCTGAGTGACAGGCCTGTCCCCCATGTCCCATCCGTGTCTGTATGACGGGCCTGTTCCCCAAACCTCATCCGTGTCCGTTTGATCAGCCTGTCCCCTGTACCCCATCCATGTCTGTGTGACGGGCCTGTCCCCCATATCCCATTCATGTCTGTGTGACAGGCCTGACCCCCATGCCCCGTGTCTGAGTGACAGGCCTGTCCCCCATGCCCCCTCCATGTCTGTATGATGGGCCTGTCCCCCACACCCCATTTGTGTCTGTGTGATGGGTCTGTCCCCCATGTCCCATCTGTGTCTATGTGACGGGCCTGTCCCCCATGTCCCATCTGTGTCTGTGTGACGGACCTGTCCCCCAAACCCCATCCGTGTCCTTTTGATCAGCCTGTCCCCTGTACCCCATCCATGTCTGTGTGACGGGCCTATCCCCCACATCCCATTCATGTCTGTGTGACATGCCGGACCCCCACGTCCCGTGTCTGAGTGACAGGCCTGTCCCCCATTCCCCATCCGTGTCTGAGTGACAGGCCTGTCCCCCACTCCCCATTCGTGTCTGAGTGACAGGCCTGTCCTCCACTCCCCATTCGTGTCTGAGTGACAGGCCTGTCCCCAACTCCCCATCCATGTCTGAGTGACAGGCCTGTCCCCCATGTCCCATCTGTGTCTGTATGACGGGCCTGTTCCCCAAACCTCATCCGTGTCCGTTTGATCAGCCTGTCCCCTGTACCCCATCCATGTCTGTGTGACGGGCCTGTCCCCCATATCCCATTCATGTCTGTGTGACAGGCCTGACCCCCACGCCCCGTGTCTGAGTGACAGGCCTGTCCCCCACGCCCCATCCGTGTCTGAGTGACGGGCCTGTCCCCCACGCCCCATCCGTGTCTGAGTGACGGGCCTGTCCCCCACTCCCCATCTGTGTCTGAGTGACAGGCCTGTCCCCCACTCCCCATCCATGTCTGAGTGACAGGCCTGTCCCCCACGCCCCATCCGTGTCTGAGTGACGGGCCTGTCCCCTACTCCCCATCTGTGTCTGAGTGACGAGCCTGCTTCACTTGCTATCGCGTCCTCCAGGCTCCTCCATGCTGTAGCTTGTGTCAGAATTCTCTTCCTTTTCGAGGCTGAATAACACCCCATCACATGCGCATAGCACATTTTGTTTATTATTCCGAATGCTTTTAAGCTACAGAAAGAAAAGTAGTGGAAGAGGAAATGCTCCCTGTCTCCCCCACAGCCCTCCCTACGTCTGGCTGGCGCCCTTTCACGTGGTGCGGTGCCCACTCTGGAGACTTCTGGCTAAACATGCCACCACTTTCCTGTGGACGAGACATCAGGATTAAAGAGCTTTTTATGTCTTTTCCCATTTTACAAAATCTTCTGCAAACTTCTTGCAGCATTTAGTATATCGATGGCTCTTTTTCCTGGCTCCTGGTCCTAGTGCCAACAATTTCTCACTAATTGCAATAAATAAATATAATATTCCGTATATCCAATGGGTGGAATTCCCATGTTTACACCACTTTATTCCCCTCCTGTCCATGCTCGTGGAGAGCTCTGCATTGATTCTTCCATTCATTTGTTCAACAAACATTTACTAAGCACCTGTGCTGTGGCGGGAGTGTCCAACCATTTGGCTTCTCCGTGCCCATAGGAGGAAGAAGAGTTGTCTTGGGCCACCCATTAAATACAAGGACACTAACAAAAACGGATGAGCAAAAAAACAGGTTTGCGCATAAATTTCGTGATAGAGTCCAAGAAGCTTTTGTTTAGACTTAGTGTTTAGAGTAAGGGGACCCAGTGCCCCCTTTTTGTGTAATGAGATGTACTCAAGTGCATCACAGGGCAAATATAAGTAAGTATCGCTGTGCTAATGTTCCAGTTGAGAGAAGGTTCTTGGGGTCACTGGGGTAGGAGGAAAAATGGCCCCCAAATTTATTCACATCCTGATCCCCGAGACTTGTGACTATGTCCTTACACAGCAAACAGGGCATGGGGGTCTTTGGAGATGTGATGAGGTAAGGGGTTCTGGGGTGGGAGGTGGATTGTGGACTTTGCATATAATCAGCATACCTTGTGAGTGGGAGGAGAAGGGAGCCTTGACCATGCACAGAGGAGGCAGGTGTGAAGGCAGAGAGTTCTGCGGGTGTAAGCTGGAGCCTGCAGTGGTGTCGCCATGACCCCACCAGCACTCAGCTGAAGCTGGAGGCGGCAAGGGACACATCTTCCCAGAGCTTTCAGAAGGAGGAGTCTCCCACCCCCACCCCAGCACCTTCCTTTCAGCCCTGTGATGCCATCAGACTTTAGACTTCTGGCCTCCAGATACTGAGAAAATAAATGTCTGGTGTTTTAAACTACCAATTTTGTGCCAATTTGTTATCGTAGCCACAGGAAACTGATACAGTCACTCTGTCTTTAATGGTTAATCATAGTATATACTTTGAGGACAAAAAGAATGAATAAATAAATAAAGCTTGAAATAGTGTTTGGCTATTCAGGAAGTGTTCAAAATGTTGCATATACTTGTGACAGATTTATTTAAAACATTGGGCCACATAATTTTCCAACATTAAAAAATTCAATAGCAAATAAAGATGTTAGCAAAATATAACCACCCCCTTTTTTTTGAGACACAGTCTCTCTTTATCACCCTTGGTAGAGTGCCGTGGCGTCACAGTTCACAGCAACCTCGAACTCTTGGGCTCAAGAGATTCTCTTGCTTCAGCCTCCCAAGTAGCTGGGACTAAGCACCCACCACAATGCCTGGATATTTTTAGACACAGGTCTTGCTCTTGCTCACGTTGGTCTCAAACTCATGAGCTTAGGCAGTCCTCCCACCTGGGCCTCCCAGAGTGCTAGGATTACAGGCAGGCGTGAGCCACCACGCCCAGCAAAATATAACCTTTAACTCAAAGTCAGGTGAATGTCAGATCAAGTCCAGAGCCTGCGTCCTCCTTTGCTACTGCCCCTGTCCAAGTCACCACCACTCTTACATCTTCCCTGGATTGTCTTAACACCTGCATCATTGTTGCATTTCTTCTGACAACCTCCAAAGATTATTTGCCTTCCAATGATACTCCCAAATCATAGAAACCAGGAAGTTCTTCAGAAACACATAAGTCAAATCAGGTTGCTTTTCTCTTCTAGAAAACTCCGGTGACTTCTCTCAGCCACAGTAAAAGCCAAATCCTTACCAAGACTTACAATGTCTGGCAAGAGATGGCCCTTTTCTGCCTCCCTGAGCTGTTCTCCTACAATGTGACCCTTGCTTACTCGTTCTGGCTATGCTGGCCTTCTTGCTGTGCCCAAACACACTAAGACTGTGGTCTGAGGACCTTTGCACATGTCTCGTGCCCTCGTTTGAATATTCTTTCCCCGTGTTCCATTGTCCACTGTCTTTCCTCCTTCAAGTCTCTCCTCAACTGTTGTCTTATTAGAGAGTTTCTTTGGCTTCCCTGTCTACAGGCACAACCACCAGCCCTCACTGGCTTCTTATCATACTTTATGGTGATTCGTAGCTCTCATCTCTGTGATTAATTTACACCTTGTTTGTCTGGCTATTACACTTTTACATGAAAATGAAAACAAATAGAAAATAATAAAAACAAAAACCAGTTTACGTATGATTGCTTTAAAAAAGAATTTACTTGGGCGAATAAATAAAAATTGAGTCTATAATTAGTTCCAGTTCTTCTAAGAATCTAATTTACCAACCAAAATCATTTGCTTGGTATGGTTGAACAGACTTTGGGGGTCAAGGGACTGTACACCACTTCTACCACGGGCTAGGTGGGCTACTTTGAAGAAATCAAGGACTGTCTCTGAGCTTTTCTTTTTTTCTTTCTTTTTTTTTTTATTGAATCATAGCTGTGTACATTAATTCAATCATGGGGTACAGTGTGCGGGCTTCACATACAATCTGAGGTATTTTTATCAACTGCAAAATGGAAATAACTTTGCAAGGCTGTTGTAAGGATTTGCAGCTTTGTGTATGAGGGGCGTAGCATAGTGCCTGGGGCATAGTCAGAGCTTAGAAACTGACAATATGTTTTATTTTTGTGTCTATAACAGTCATAGTATGTAAACCCCACCTTGAGAGCATGGATACAATGGCTTCAGTTTAGTGATTTCATATGAAATACGTGATAGCTCTTATTATCATCGTAATTAACATTATTTTAGCATCAGCAGGAAAGCCAGGTGAGAATGCTTTGAAACGAGTCCCTTTTTGAGAACTGATGTGATCTACGGGGAGAATTTGAAAATACATTGCAAACATATTTATTGACTACACAGAAGAGATGCAATGGTGCTCTTTAATCCAGATACAAATAGAAATAAAACTCCATGCCTTTCCCCTTCTGATAAACAAGCCCAAACACTAGCCGAGTACATATAGTATAGATTCTTGGAGGGTGCTTGAATTTACTGCCTCTGGCCAGGGATGAGGGAGGCAGCCTGCCAAGGCCCAGGGAGGCGAGGCTGAATTCCCAGCGCTGCCGGGGAAGCCCGCTGATCGATGAGAACCAGCCGTCTACTTGAACTTGTGGTCCCAGCCCCACCGCAGAAAGGACGAAATTTGTCAAGTGGAATCTTTCATGAGATTAAAGAAGGAAGACAAACTGTCACTGATTCTGATAGGGTCTAATTAAATTCCTACTCTACTAATTTGGAAACTGTGATAATCCAGACTTGGCATATGCTATACAGAACAAAACGCACAATTAAATGCTGACATTTGGAAATTTTACATTATGGTGCATCTGCCGGATGCTACAGGCTTAGCTTTTATTTAAGTTTATTTTGTTTCAAGTCTGGGTACCATTTTTTTACCCTTAGGTGCCACTTGCTTGAACATTGCCCCTGGTCACTTTCAACCAAGAGCTCAAATTGAGAGTGTAGGGATCATACCCGAGTGCTAGCACACCACTTGGGGGGCTGCAAAATGGAAAGAAAGGGTTGTTTCGTTGAAGAAACTCTGGGGAAGCAGCAGGGGCACAAAGAACTGTCATGTGCACTGCACACAGTGGTCCTGCAAAACAGAAAACAGCTCCCAGAACTAAACAAAACACAGCACCGGGGCAGAGAGTTGAGCTACTGTCACTGAGAATGGCCATGTGGGAAGGAGAGCTGAGAGCCAGGTCTTGGGTCTGGAAACCCCAGCCGGAGCCCCGGGACCCTGCATACACCGTCTGCCCAGTGACCTCACTCCACTCCGTACTGGTTAACTCAGCCGAGAATGAAGGGAACGCCTGTTTCTCTTTGTTGGTTTAACCATATGATACACAATCCTGTAAACAAATTAATTTCCTCTGGGAATTTTGAAAGCATCCTAACTGCATTATCATTTTTTTCTGCATAAAGGAAGCTTAGCAAGAAAACAATCATGAGATGGACTTCAAATGATCTGTCAATGGCCATAAAATAGGGATGGGGGGAGGTGTGTGTGTGTGGGGGGAGGACTAACAAGGTTTTGTTTGTTAAAATGCAAGATTTGTTTATTCTGAAAGCTGCGTGAGCTGCTTCTCTGTCCTTTCTTCTGTCAGCTTTCGGCAGAAACCTTTTGGCATCCTTGTTTTTAATATTTCTATTCCTCTTCCATATGGTTTCTGTCCTGTGCCCTCCTGTTCAACCTAAAATCAAGGCTGATTCTCCTCCAACTTGGCCTGGGACAAGCTGCCTCAGGAGCACATGTACCATTCCAGACTGGAAGAAGGAGTTAGCACACTCATTCATTCGTGTTCTCATCAAGCCTTTACCCGCCCAGGTGTGGGCCTGGCCCTGAGTGCTTCCTTTGGAATGAAATGAAAAAAAAATACACGAGCCTGTCCTTAAAGCAGCTTGGTGCTTGGAAGGATAACAGATGTAGGAAGGATTGCAATGCAGTGAGGAGACGCCTGGGATTGGGGAAGGTGGAGGAAGGGAGCCAAAGAGTGCTGCTTAGTCTTGAAAGATAAGTCACATCTGAAAGTGCAGTGAGGGTCGGTGGGGGGCATTTGAAGCAGACGGTTTCCCTTCTCTGATCTTTCAGGCCTTGAACCAAAGCCGGTACATTCCACCCATTCGTCTTCCAGCCTCACCTGGTGGGCATGAGGGGGAGCTCCACCCCAGGGGTGCTGCAGGCCACAGTGTGGATGTTTGGGTGCTGGACAGAGAGAAGAAATCGATCCAGGGAACCGTAATCCACAGCTGAGTTCATGGCAATCCAGGGATCCTGAGCTGTGAGAGGCTAGTGGCCGACAGGTGTCTGAGAGGGGGAGAGCTTGCTGGATTAATGGGGACTGCAGAATGTTAACACCCCTTGAAGAGAGCTGTACTCGTTCATTCATCCATCAAGTGCAGGGTCATTGAACACTTCATTAGCCGATCAGCTTTTACTGACATCCACAAGGTGCCAGCCCCGTGCTGAGTCTCCAGGGTTCCCATCCCAGGCAGCTGGATTAGGATCTCCGGAGAATCCTGTGTCACGGCAGGGGTCAACCAGGGGCCACAACACTGTTCTGTCCTATTGTGCATCTCCCGAGAGGACTTCAACGCCCCATCCACCCTCACTGTGAGAAGCCTGCGCTTACTTCTGCTTTCCATTCTGCCATCCATGGACTTCCCCCGCCTGCGCTCCCCAAGTCCCCAAACTCGCCTCTTCTGTCTACATAGTGTGGACCTTCCTTACAAACTGGCTGTCTCATTCACTGCCACCTCATCCCACTGCCTGATTCCCCTCCTCGGACATTCTCTTCTCTTCTACAGAGGGTGCCAAAAATGCACACAGGTTTGTTTTTTTTTTAATTTTTATTAAATCATAGTTGGGTGCATTAGTGCAATCATGGGGTACAATGTGGTGACTTCATATACAATCTGAAATATTTTCATCAAACTGTTTAACATAGCCTTCATGGCATTTTCTTAATCACTATATGAAGACATTTGTATTCTGCATTTAGTAAGTTTCACCTGTACCCTTATATATCCAGAAGACCAAAAATCACATCATAACAAAGACATCTGTACCAGAATGTTTATTGCAGCCCAACTCATAATTGCTAAGTCATGGAAGAAGCCCAAGTGCCCATCAACCCATGAATGGATTAATAAATTGTGGCACATGTATACTATGGAATACTATGCAGCCTTAAAGAAAGATGGAGACTTTACCTCTTTCATGTTTACATGGATGGAGCTGGAACATATTCTTCTTAGCAAAGTGTCTCAAGAATGGAAGAAAAAGCAGACAGGTTTTAAAAGATGTTCTCTAAGAATCACTTTCTGAAGTTGAGTTGAAGGTACCATTACTGGTCCAGTGTACTTCGACATGCTGTCCACGTCCACT
>CAUYON010083095.1:0-38085 GCA_963573935.1 Arctocebus calabarensis
TAAAGTTTATGGCACAATGATTAAAAACAAAGGAATACAAACTAAAGAAAACAGTTGTAAACAGATTAGTTTCTCTTCTCATAGCTATGGCATTTGTGCTGAAGATAAACATAAACGCCTGGGTTTCTCAAAGTATAGTTACAAAACAAAGGTAAGAGGATACAAAAATAACAAAAACTCACGTACAGTATAATCAAAGACCACAAAGAAATTCTTGTACAAATTTAAGATAAATCTACGGTATTTCTTGCTACAAATCAAAATTGTAAATAGTTTTCCAGGTTTACATGTAACAGAAACTAAAACTGCGGCAAATGGAATTACTTGGAAAAGAAGTTATTGATATACACAAAACAGTATTATGTAAGTAGTTGATCATTAACAATAGAAAAATAAAAAGCCAGAAGATGTAATTACTTACATACAAGATTAAAAAGCCAAAATTACAGAATAATTTCAGATAGAAAAAATTTTGGTAATCAAACAAAAGAGGTTGCCTACAATGTTCTATCTGGGACTTTGTTTAATTGCTATAGAAAGTATTAAAGGTGAAATAATAAGCTTTAACATCAAAGATACTTAATGTTTGCTTTGATTTGGGGTCCCCTGGCCTTTTAAAAATTAAATATATTTATGGTAAGAATCTCTGATAGCAAATAACAGTAAAGTTAAAATTTTTCTCAACTTTGTTTTCATGTCCTTTCTTTAAAGATTCCAAACTCTAAATACTGCAAGGATCTCTTAAACACATTTTACAAGAAATTCAGATAAAATTTCTAAGCAATACTGGATCTAAAATACCGTCATCTCTCATTTTTGTTGTTGCTTGCTACGTAAAGTACAGGACCTCAGAAAGCCTCAGCTGTTCCTGATTCCTCAGGCAAACATATCATCTGAAACCCGAATCAGACAGATAACTATTTATCCCTCTCTTAAATGTATCCCGGGGATTAGACTTTCTCAAGTCTCTTCCCAGAATGTATTTCACAATCCAGAAGTTCTTTATCTAACACATCCTCAGTGTTTCATAAATTTAACTTCACTGGCTCTTGCTGTTTTCAGTGCATGACCCAGACAGTTAAATGCCTCTCTGAGTTTACCATCTGAAAACAAGTAAATCCTGACTTTTATTTCTTTTCTCTACTAGCTGGTCATGTAGCAACGATGAAGAGAAACAGTACTAATAAAATTAACTCAACGCACAGATGACTTTTTTTCCTTTTCTAAAAACAACCAAGCAAAGACATTGTTAATTTAAGTATACTGTAACTAATTTATAACATTCTCTTGGGACATAGGAAAATTTTTACATACACAAAAAGGCTTTATGAGGTAACACAGATTTATGAAACTTTCACTTTAAAACTGAACATATGTGGGAAAATATTAAATAGAGAATGCTTTAAGAAAATCTAACAGTAAATGTATTTTTAAAACAAGTTCTTTATGCATGACGTAGCTAGTCTACTACTTAAGAAATGTGGCTCCCTGCCCTACTTTAAGTGACTTTTGTAAGGAGAAAGGAATTGTATATATTTTTTAAAGTAAACTTTTAGTTGTTTCTTTATACTAACTTAGATCAGATTCGCTTATGGTGGATAGTGATTTATGTTACAATTTAATTTTACAGGAACCGATAAGCCAAGGTAGAATACACAAAAGGAAGCTGTTTTTCTTTTCAAGTTAGATTAGCATTTTAACATATTTTGTTCTTCAATGGCAATACTGATTCAAAGTCACAAGAGCAGTCTTGGATACTATGTGTTTAGCCGCTCTATAAGTATGTGTCTGGTATTAATACAAGTTATAATTCTACTTGTTTTTAAGTTTCATGATACTTTTTGAATTTTCTGTGTTTTGGTAGCTTATTTTATAGCAACAATTATTTAAGTAAAATAATTTTATGATCTAAGAGTTTCCATTCTATTATTAAATCAGAACAAGTGAACTTTAGCACTGGGCAAATTATATAGAAGAAATGATATACAGAGGGTGCCAAACAATGTATACACATTTTAAGAAAGAAAAAAAAAATGCTTTAAAATTGTAACACTCAAGTCACATTTAACTGCTGCAATTTACAAGAGATACGAGGTATAATATGCAAGATAATAAACATTATCTGTATATACGGAGTATTACAATTTTAATATTTTTTCTTTCTTACAATGTGCATACATTTTTTTGGCACCCTCTCTGTATTTACCCAGGAGGCTGATGGGGTGTGTGTGTGTGTGTGTGTGTATATAATTTTTTTTTTTTTGTAGAGACAGAGTCTTATTTTATCGCCCTTGGTAGAGTGCCGTGGTGTCACACAGCTCACAGCAACCTCCAACTCCTGAACTTAGGTGATTCTCTTGCCTCAGCCTCCCAAGTAGCTGGGACTACAGGCGCCCACCACAATGCCCAGCTGTTTTTTTTTTTGTTCCAGTTTGACGGGGCTGGGTTTGACCCGGCCACCCTCGAAATATGGGGCTGGCGCCCTACTCACTGAGCCACAGGTGCTGCCCCCTGATGGGTTATATTTTATTTTGAGGTCTCTACATTTAAGAAACCATATATAAATTCCATGAATCTGGAAATTTAATAATAAGACATCTTTTATTGGTTTGGGTATATGTAAGTAACTCTTGTACTAAAACTATTCATCCATGGGTATTAAGTCAACAAAAGGCAGCCTTGGATCAATGATGACTCCCATATATATATTTTAAAGGCCTTGCTAGAAATACGAATTAATAAGCTCATTCTCCCCCCCTTTACCTATCCTATCTTGATTAAGTTATAAAAAAACAAAAATTCTCCACCCTCCACCCATTTTTTGTTTTAGTTGTCTATCCACTTTGACAACGACTCAAATTGAAAACACCAAACATAAGGAAACAAAGATTTTAGAAAGTGAAAGCAGCAAGTCTTCGTAACCATAGCTGAAGAGTCTATATTGTACTGACATAATCTTTATTTTTGGTAGGGACCTATAATCATGAGTTAAGAGATATAACTATCAATTCACAGATACGGAGAGAAAGGGGGAACAGCACAAAAGTCTGGGATATAAAAACAATGGGAAGAAATTATAACAAAAATAATCAACAAATGCTTGTACTTAAATAAGTAACTAGTCAATGAGGAGAGGTATCAGTCAGGAAAGGCTGCCCAAAACAAGAAACATAAACTTAAGACTCCTCTGTAGTTGTGAAGATAAAAATAGGAGATTGAGAAAAGTCAGGAGTAGAGGGTTGGAATCCCATTTGAGCAGTTTAGCTTCTCCAGGACTTCATTCCTTTGTAAAATGATACAGCATTTACTTCATGGTACTGTTGTGAATGCAAATACAGTAGTTAATATGTATTAATGGCTATATAAATACTAGGGATTGCCACAGTGTTGTTGATGAAAAATAGTTTGGAATATATTGCCATATAATGTAGTCGTTAATTAAAAACATGAACTCTAGTCTGGGTTCAAATTTTGTCTTCGTTGCTTAGAAGCTGTGCAACTCTTGATAATAAGGTACTTAACTTCTGGATGCCAAGTTTTTTCATCTGAAGATGGGGATCATAATGCTCTATCTCACAGAGTTGTGGTGAGAAGTAAAAAACATATAAAGGGCTTAAAACAGTATCTGTCAGCATTCAAGTAAGTATTAAGTGCTGTTACTATTGTGTTGTCATTAACGACAGGCATAAACATCTTAGGACCTGGCTTCTTAAATCAGGAAACTAGTAGTTAGGTGGGAAATTGAATAAAAAAGCTCTATCTTAGGAAGGACACTGCCATTCTTCAAAAACAGCAGTAGGAATCACATTTGTAAGAGTGGGAAAGTAGGCTGCAATACAGCAACTTGCTAGTCAACCTGACGGAGTGAACGTGTTACCTACTCTACTACTGCTACACTTTTGGGAGGTAACTTAAGAGAAAGGAAGAAACCTTGCCTTTTGTAACTACTGCTGGTGTAACCTCAGAAGAAACTGTACCCTAAAGAATAAGTATTTTCTCACATCCCACAGCAAAAACAAAACATTCCAAGCACACATTTTAATAAATATGTAGCTGCTTATGAATACTTACTGAGAGTCAGAGAACCTGATCTAGACCAGGCTGTAAAATTTGTGTGGCCTTGGCCTTCAACATGGGTGCAAAGAGGTCTTTGAAAGAGATGATCGCTAAGGCTTTTTCCGACTCTAACATACGTTTCTTTCCTGGGCTGTGGAAAGTTATTAATATTTCACTAAAATACAGGTCAAGAGAAGCTCTATTAAAAGAACAAACCTGATGAATCACCTATAAGCTTAGAGCATATACTTAATTATGATTCAGGAAAACACAATTAGGCACAGTCACGACTCTGCATTCTATCATTCTTAAGCCTATCACCAATCCCAATAAGAAATGCTACAAAAACAAAAACAACACATGATGCTAAAACTGTCCGGTTTGAGATTTGTCTAAGATGTTTTTCTTTGATACGTCAAAAAGACATGATATTTATTACAGAGGACCAATTTAATTGAAATTGTACAGTATGAATCTAAAACACTGAATAGTTAAGTCACCTGGTAATTTTAATACTAGTTAGGCAGAAATGTTTTAATTAATGCCTTACTAACATTGTATGCAATTTTCATAGTCTTAAGGTAGCAAGTTGTTGAAGGTAAGAAAGTTGTCTTATTAGGATCTTAAAAGCCCCAGTAGCACACCATGGCACTGACCAAAATCTGCTCAATGAGCCGGGGAGCAAGAAGCATTACAGTGAGGTACTGGATGGAAGAGCTATTCTCTGACACCTAATCTTTAAGCAAATGCCAAAGTGCCATAACTTAATACTGAATTTAGGAAGTTAATAAAATTAACCTGGCCTATTAATACCAATAAATACCGAGTTTTCCCCTTAGTTTTTCATGTCTTTAAATGTAGATTAATATAACTTTTTTTTTTTACTTTTTCTCTTCACTAATTTTTTTTATTTTTTCCAAAAGACGCTGTTGTACAACCTCATTTCAGAATGAAGCCTTTTATCTGGACACTAGGTGTGTTGTTCTTCCTACTAATGGGCACTGGACATTGCAGAGGAGGACAGTTCAAAATAAAAAAAATACCCCAGAGAAGACACACTCGCGCCACAGATGGTAAAGAGGAAGCAAAGAAGTGTGCATATACATTCCTGGTACCTGAACAGAAAATAACAGGGCCCATTTGTGTCAGCACCAAAGGGCAAGATGCAGGTACCATTAAAGACATGATCACCAGGATGGACCTTGAAAATCTGAAGGATGTGCTGTCCAGGCAGAAGCGGGAGATAGATGTCTTGCAACTGGTGGTGGATGTAGATGGAAACATTGTAAATGAGGTAAAGCTGCTGAGAAAGGAAAGCCGTAACATGAACTCCCGCGTTACTCAACTCTACATGCAACTATTACATGAGATTATCCGTAAGAGGGATAATTCACTCGAACTTTCCCAGTTGGAAAATAAAATCCTCAATGTCACCACAGAAATGCTGAAGATGGCAACAAAGTACAGGGAACTAGAGGTGAAATACGCTTCCTTGACTGATCTTGTCAACAACCAGTCTGTGATGATCACTTTGTTGGAAGAACAGTGCTTGAGGATATTTTCCCGACAAGACACCCATGTGTCTCCCCCTCTCGTCCAGGTGGTGCCACAACACACCCCTCACAGTCATCAGTACACTCCTGGTCTGCTGGGAGGCAACGAGATACAGAGGGACCCAGGCTATCCCAGAGATTTAATGCCACCGCCCGATCTGGCAACTTCTCCCACCAAAAGCCCTTTCAAGATACCACCAGTTACTTTTCTCAACGAAGGTGAGTTACTTCTCTCTTCCTGTTAAAAAATGGTAGTATGAGGTTAATATGTTTTATGACTTACAAAACAATGCTCACAATAAATGCTTCATCTTGATTTTGGTGGTGGCGTACATGTACACGAAAATTTCCATTTGTTTTTTATTAATATCATCAAAATTGAACTTAAATACACCTCCTCTTCTGGTTCTAAGTTCTGAAGAGTATATTCTGTGAAAAAAGTAGTCTTTTTTTTTTTTTTTTCCTTTGAGACAGTCTCATTTGGTCACCCTTGGCAGAGTGCAGTAGCCTCATAGCTCAAAGCAACCTCCAACTCCTGGGCTCAAGGGATTCTCTTGCCTCAGCCTCTCAAGTAGCTGGGTCTACAGGCAGCTGACACAAGGCCCAGATATTTTTTAGAGATGCTGGTCTCAAACTCCTGAGCTAGGCAATCTGCCCGCCTCAGCCTTCCAGAGTTCTGGGATTACAGGGGGGTCTTCTATCCAAATTCTTCTATCTAGGTTCTATAGTCTTTGAGACAGGAATCAATCCCTGTTCACTCCTAACCTGTGGAGTCCTGCTCTGTGACCCCCCTATCAGCTCCTGACTAGGACCTCACTACTGCTCAACAATCTCTGGCTTCTTACTCTCATACTCTTCCAAAGGAATATTAAAGTTTGCTTTCACTCTCCTCAAACCTGTAATTTCACCTCTTCACCTCCACTGTCATCTGATGACTCATTTACTAATATACTGAGAAGAAGTCTAATCAGGCTTTGTTCTTTCCTATCTTAAAAACATCTGTATAAAAACCCATGCCTTTTTTGCCTTTAGCTTCAAAGTGAAAAGAAATTCCTCCTTTCTTTTCCTAACCTAATTTTCCAAGGTTAAGTAAACAACTATTTATACCTGGTATCCAAATAAATTTAAGTTTTCATTGACATAAAAAAAAAAAAAAAAAACCCCTTTCACGGATCTTAAGATCTCCACCTCTAGTTTCATTTCTTCCTCCTTTCATTCATTCAATATCAGTCACTGATCTGCGAGCCTTTGTCACAGCTTACTACAGCCCACCTTTGTCACAGCTTACTACAGCCCATCTTTGAAACAGTTTACTACAGCCCATCTTTGTTACAGTTTGCTAACTTTTTGAATAAGTACATTTATTTTACATTTGCATCCATTTTCTCATAAAGCCATTCTCCTGAATTCTTTACAAAGAAGATATTTTTTTCTTTTGCTTCCTTAGAGTGGAAGGGAAAACTCAAATGCTCAAAAGTAAATAAGTAAGTTAACCAATTAGTTCATTCACCTATTGAAAAGGTAGGGCATAAAACTGTATAGACAACAAACTAATTTTAAAACAATAAAAACACAGGAAAAAGACTGGAAAGAATACATCACGAAGTGGCAGAATTTCCCTGTGATGGTGGGTCCCACTAAGCACGCACAGCACTGTGTCCCTGGGCTTCCACGTTACAGTACTCTGACTCACTACTTCTCCAGGTCCTCCACTGGCCTCTTTTCCCTTCTAAGCTTTCAGAAGCCTTCTCGGAGATACTCTGTTCCAGAGGTCTCACACACCTTCTTTGAGGCTTCAAGCATCACTGCTGCTCAGATGGCTCATGAATGGAGGTCTCCCTCCTGATTCTAACCGAAGCTGGGTGTTTACATTCGGATATTTTACCATTACCTCACATGCTACTGCTTCCTCTATTGAAACAACTTCTTTTGGCTTACCTGTCAACTCAGCAGGTTTTAAGACTTAACTCAAATAATAATTTCATTGTTATGCTTCCCAGATTCAAAAAAGCTTGCCTACATGGCTCTTTTCCCCAATCACTGACTATTTCATAAACATGTTTTCTATATCATATTACACTGAAATTATTTATTTATTGTTTCCCTGCTGGTATGAATACTTCTGGGAGATACTGCACTCTTTTTTCATCTCTCTATTGCAGCATCTAGCCAGGATCAGGCTGGCATATTGTGCTCCAAATACTGTAGGCATTTGAGGAATGAATGAGTGAATTAGTAACCAAACCCTAAAATAATCCTTTTCCCAAACTAGCATTCTCCTTTCAGAAATAAGTAAATTAGTATTATAAAAGTAATACATATTTGCTGAATAATCTTTCTTGTTTCCCTTCGTAAACATGGTCATCAACATTCTTATAACTTTCTAAAGTAACTTTATTCTTCTTTTTGTTCTTCTATGATTATATCCTTCAAATAAATTTTTATAAGTAAAACTGACAGATCCAAGGCTTTTGATTTCTCTGTTCTGTTTTGCTGCCATGTGGTTCTGAATGAAAGTGGCTCCTGTTTGATACTTCCCACCTGCCCCATGCACAGTCAGCTGAGTTCTACCCATGTCCCCCTTTCAGTCTCTTATCGACATGCCTCACATTTCTATTCAGAGCAAGAACTCTAATTTAGATTCAAGTTATTTACGGCCGCATCTACAAGAAAGAGACTTCCTGGATTACCAGTTGTGTGATTTAGTATCCTCCTCCATGAAATGGAAATAATAATTGTACTTACCTCACAGAGTCTCATATTTGAAGAGTGCTCAGAACAGTGCCAGGCACTCAAACGTTAAGGTCTTACTAAGGACTGTCTATTGTACAGGACTACCCTGCCAATTAGTCTAACTTCCATTTTTTCTCTCCATCAAAATATATGTACATTGCCAACAGATCCTATCTTAAAATCCCAACATCACATTTCTGCTTAGCCAGTTCCCCATTGCAAACAAAAGTTGTCCAATATACTTATCTGGCTAGGAATAATGTCCTCCTCAAAAATGGAAGCCTGATCTACTACCTTTCCTTTCAATAGTTTCCTTCGTAAAAACCATCTGCTCCAATAAAATCAATCCATTCATTTTCTCCCAAATATTTTGCATGCTTTTCTCTGTATTCAAAGCTCAAACCAACCAACCAACCAAATATATAAGACTGCTGGGCTGGGCGTGGTGGCTCACGCCTGTAACTCCACCACTCTAGGAGGCTGAGGCAGGTGGATTGCTTGAGCTCAGGAGTTCGAGACCAGCCTGAGCAACAGCAAGACCCCCATCCCTAAAAAACAGCTGGGTGCTGTGGTGGGTGCCTGTAGTCTCAGCTACTCGGGAGGCTGAGGCAAGAGAAGAGAATCACTTGAGCCCAAGAGTCTGAGGTATACTATGAGCTATGATGCCATGGCACTCAACCCCAGGGCAACTGAGCGAGATTCTGTCTCCAAATAAATAAATAAATAAAAGTGCAACCCCCTCCCCTATTGACTCCTACAATCTTGAAGTGATTATGCCTCTCCATGAATACTTCTACTCTCTGGAACGTACATATGATATCTCACATTAATATACTCCTTCTTAAATTATCAGTTATCTTCACATGTACATATATGTGCGTTTAAATAAAATATCTCTATCTTGGTAGATGGATATTCTTATTTGTAGCTGCTAAATGTTAGCTGATTTAATAATACTTTTATAAAGCTTCTTAAAAGTTGTCATTCCAAAGATCTAAAAGTACTTTAATATGTTATGCTACACTGGATGCATTTATTTTATACTGTTCTAACTGACAGTAGCAATAGACCAGAGTGTTATTGAATTAATAAATGTGACCATTATTAATATCCTCAAGCATTTTGATTTCCAAAGGGAAATATGTACAAAGTGATCCACTGTGTATAAAAAGAAAACATTTATATTAACTTTTGGTGCTCTCTTAAAAAAATTTGGTTTTGTGTAAGTTTTAGTATATGCAATTTATCAGTATGGCAGTTTATATACATAATTCATAAAAATTAAAGAAGGTACAATTTATCTAAGTATGAAAATGATTGCCACGGAGTAGTTTGTGTGGGCCCTGAATCTTAAGAGGGTATTATCAATTTTAGCAGAAATGATTATTCACATATTTATATACTGACAAACTCTTCTAAGAAAATACTTATACAAAATGAAACATACCTGTTCTGGGTTTTATTATACATGAACTTTGGGACAAGAACAATGTAATGTTACAGAATTAAAACCCACGTTGGGGATTTAGCATGGTCTAAAGTCCCCTTCTTATGAAACAATGGTATATATGTATCCCCCATAAGCCAATCTATAAATATAAAAATTAAGACAGGTAACTTTTTTCTGTTATTCATTATTTCCTGTTTTAAGGAAACATTTACCTTTTACTTATTTTATTCTACATATGTTGGTCTCAAATTCAAGGGCATTATTAGCTATGCCATAAGAACTATCACACTAATTAGTACACTAATGAACACATAAGGGAAGAGCACAGAATTAAGAAAACCTAGTTTCACCATTACCTTTGTTATGTGACCTTGAGTAAGTCACTCTGCCTGTCTGTTTAGGTTTACTCATTTGTATAATGAGAATACTAATTGTTCTGGATGATTCTAATATCCTTCTACAGTTCTATTTACAAGCAACAATAAATAGGCTTCCTATTGTCTTTATACAATATGCTCAATTATCTGTTCCTATCATTTTTATGTCTCCCTGGAAAAAGTCTAAAGCTTTACCCTTGCACAAAAATGGGCAAAGATTGATGGTAATAATTGGTGTACTTATGTATGCTCCTGGCACCCCAAGAAATTCCTATTATTATACTCTACATGTAGGTACATGGTCATCCTAGAGTTTCTAAATGCACGAGGTGAAAATATATAATTTGTATTTTAAAACGTGTTTATTCAGTCACAAAAGGACAAACCCTGTAAGAATCTACTTACACGAAGTACTGACAGTAGTCAAATTCATAGACAGAAAGAACAATGGTGGTTGCTGTGGGTTGTGGGGAGGAGAGAATGGGGATTTGTTTATGGTTATAGTTTCAGTTTTGCAAAATGGAAAGAGTATGGACATGGATGATGGTGGTGGCAGTAACAATATGAATGTACTTCATGTCACTGATGTATATTTAAGAATGGGAAAGATAGGCGGTGCTTATGGCCCAGTAGGTAGGGCACTAACCCCATATACCAAGGGTGGCGGGTTCAAACTCAGCCCTGGCCAAACTGCAATAAAAAAATAGCTGGGCGTTGTGGCGGGCGCCTGTAGTCCCAGCTACTCAGGAGGCTGAGGCAAGAGAATTGCCTAAGCCTAGGAGTTGGAGGTTGCTGTGAGTTGTGTGACTCCATGGTACTCTACTGAGGGTGATAAGGTGAGACTCTTTCTCTACAAAAAAAAAAAAAAAAGAATGGGAAAGGTTTGTAATTTTATGTATATTTCACTATAATTTTTTAAAAAGGTATTATAAAAATAGGCAATTCTATATTTTCTATTGAAATAGTTATAAGAAAAATGTACCTTGAAAAGCAAACTTGCTGGCTCGGCACCCATGCTCAGTGGTTAGGGCGCCGGCCACATACACCAAGGCTGGCAGGTTCGAACTCAGCCGGAGCCTCCTAAACAATAATGACATCTACAACAAAAAAACAGCCAGGCATTATGGCGGGTGCCTGTAATCCTAGCTACTTGGGTGGCTGAGGCAACAGAGTTGCTTAAGCCCAAGAGTTTGAGGTTGCTACTAAGGACCACATAATGAGACTCTGTCTCAAAAAAAGAAAAACAAACTTGCAGAAAATAATTTTTATTTAAAAAACATTTTTCAGAAGTATTGCCTTCTTCTCTACCTTAAAAATAAAAGGTTTGAGAATGTAACTATATACCTGACAAGGTTCTATCAAAATTCCTAACTGTTAATGTTATTCAGTGGCTACCTTTTGTTTAGTCTTTTATGAAAGAAATCATTACTGTTTTACAAATAGCATACTGATAAAAATGAGTTCATTCATTTTTATATGTAAGTGGAGTTGAGAAAGTTCTTTCACAGCTTATGAAAGCATACAACTGAATATCAGGAAATTTGGATTCTGGTAAGACTTCACTGAGGTCCACCTTTACCATTTGTAAAAAAGATTGCCGTAATGATTAGATGAGGTGTTGGAAGTAAAAATGCTTTGGGTATGATCTGGTATGGTCTCAATATCATTAATTACTACCTTCTCTTGTGCACTTCTCTTTATTTGTCTTATCCTGTTACATTACATAAACAGAGACATATGAGGTAAGCTTAAAAAGTTAAATTTGAAAAGCAGTCATTAGAAACTAAAAATGTGCCTTCCAGTAGTAGCCTTATTTTAAATCACCAAATATTTACATTTTTGAAATTATTTATAATGGATCCTATTAGTAAAATTTTTAGGTTCAACTGGTTTCAGTGGAATACTTGTTAACACTTAATACAAAATAAAAAGACTGGTTAGGCAAAGAGGCTGTTGGACTATGACTGTATTAACCAAATATGAAAGATAATTGTTAAAAAATAAAAGCATGGGTTGCTAAACGCAGTTTAAGCAAGCAGTACGTAATCCATATTATCATAAGAAAGACTCTATTATCACTTTGGTAAGTCTTTGCCTCAAACTTTCCACTCCAGAAATGCTGCCGAATATATTTATCTTATAGTTAACTCACAACCTACTTAAAAAGTTTACCTCTCTTTAAAAAAAAAAAAAAAAAAGAAGTTGACCTCTCAAAAAGATTCTAGGAGCTAACCAAATGTTTGAAAGCTCTAAATTGGTTATCTGTTTCTCCTATCACAAAGAGGATTTCCTCACAATTTAATTTAAAAGTTCCCTTTGTAGAAAAAAGGACGAGTGTATTAGAGACGGCTCCCAGTAAAGGTGCTGTTCAAAGCATGAAACCGTTCTTATTTAATGCATTTTTCTATTAAAACTATGGGTTCTAAATGAAAAATACATCTTTGAAAATAATGTGGCATGACTGGTCAACATTTTTCTGTATGAAGTAGATCTACTGGAATTATTAGCACTATTAAATTTTAATAATCACATAAACTGCAAACAGAGAGACTGGTCCTTCAAATTCAATTTACATGCTTTGAGACGAATATCACAAGATATGGATTTTACAATCATAAGAAAAAGATAAACAAAATTCCAATTTTAATAGGACTTCCATTGTATACCCTTTGAATAATTATAAACAAATTCCTAAATCATATCAATTTATTCATAACAATATGCAAATCAACAAGTTAAATTTGACCTTCAACAATAAAGCTAATGATTTTCTATTAGTCATTTAAGAGTTCCCATTAAGCAATGTTCTCCATGATACAAAGAAAACAGTATAATAGTTAATATGGGAACAATCTATAACCTAAGTCTATGGCAGAACGTAAATAAGATATGAAAGTGGCTTGGCGCCCGTAGCACAGAGGTTATGGTGCCAGCCACATGCAGTGAGGGCGGTGGGATTAAACTCAGCCCAGGCCTGCCAAACAACGACAACTATAACCCCAAAATAACCAGGTGTTGTGGCTGGTGCCTGTTGTCCCAGCTCCGTGGGAGGCTGAGGCAAGAGAACTGCTTAAGCCCAATAGTTTGAGGTTGCTGTGAGCTGTGATGCGACAGCACTCTACTGAGGGCAACACAGTGAGACTCCATCTCAAAAAAAAGGCATCCAAGTAATAAGAAAATATTTTTGCCAAGATCACAAATACACACTGGGCTGAGACAGGTTAACAGTATATTTGTAAAAATAAATATGAATGGGGAGAGGAGAGCAGAGAGGGAAAGGAGGAGGGAGGAGGGGGTAAGGAAGAGCAGAGAGAGGGAAGGGGGGGGTCTTTTGTGCTACATCTTTGGGGGGCAAGGCACAATTGTAATAGGGATTTTACTTAACAAATGCAATCAGTGTAACCTGGGTTCTTGTACCCTCAATGAATCCCCAACAATGAAAATAAAAAAAAAAAATGAACAAAAATTGGTTTCTGATATTTACTATCTTTACTGTGGAAGAAAAAAGTAGTTATAAGCATTGCTAATTTTATCTATATATTAGAACAGGATTTCAACTAAGTCTAATAGATATCCAAACTGTTAATGTGAAGCCCACTGCAAAATCTGGATTGAAAATTAAAGATGAAGATAATCTCAATTTTGTATAATTGAAGTCTTATCAAATCAAAACTGAATTGAGAAAACCCAGAACTAACTCTCCAATTGTTTAAACATCTGAGTACCTATTAAATGGCAGAAAAGGAGTCTAGCTTTATGGAACAAATGGTATTTGACAAATATTTTGTCAACATTCAAAACCTTGATGTTGTCAAGTATTTTACAAATAACCTAATAAAAAGTCAACTTTTGAATATATACTTAAATGTAATGTGTAAACTGTAAAAACTATAGTCAAGTCAGTGCATAGTGAACATTTGCAAAAATGATATTCACAGAGTAGGCAATGCAAAAGTGACATTCATAGAATACTCAAATTTCTGAAAAGAGAGAAATATTTATGTGAATTAACCAAAGCCACTTTTATGTACACATTACCTAAATTACCAAATTGGTTTTATTTATTTATTTATTTGAGACAGAACCTCAAGCTGTCACTCTGGATAGAGTGCTGTAGTATCACAGCTCACAGCAACCTCTAATTCCTGGGCTCAAGTGAGTCTCCTACCTCTGGTTCCCAAGTAGCTGGGACTACAGGCGCCCGCCACAACGCCCAGCCATTTTTTGGCTGCAGCCATCATTGTTGTTTGGCGGGCCTGGGCTGGATTCGAACCCACCAGCTCAGGTGTATGTGGCTGGAGCCTTAGCCCGTTGAGTCACAGGCACCGGGCCCCAAATTGGTTTTAAAACAAGAGGAATGTTCTTAGACACATTATGTGCCCTACATAACTCCATTAAGTACTTATACTGTACTGGAATTATCTTACTTGCCATTTTTCCCACCTCCCACTTACGTCTAAGGATATTTCACTATCTCTTGACACTAAAACAGTCAGAAAAGACATTTCTTGAAAGAATAATGTAGAATCGAGGGAATTCTGAAAACTACACTTACCAGGAATCAGTAAGTTCAACAAACATCTGAATGCCTAAGCAAGACTCAAACTATGAATACATACCAAAAGATAAAGTTCTTACTTATAAGTCCTATGAGTAAAATAATATGCTACCACTCATTACACCGAATAATCTAAGTATGGATCTAGGAGTCCTACTTTGCTTTTCCTTCCACATTAAAAAATTAAAATTCTGTAGATTTCATCTATCTGAAATACAGTCTTTCTTTCTTTAACTTGATTGCAATGCATGTTTCTGTAATTTGAAGGAGTTCATATGTAATTGGTAAAAAAGAATAATATTAGTAAACTAAAGAGGTTATAGTGGTTTACTTGGGATTTCCCCTCAAACATATAATGTTTTGCACCATAGTTAACTGTTGCTGAATATAAAGCATGTTAATAGTGTTAATAATGTATAAATTTGTACAACATGAGGTTTTTCAGGAATGTATTATTTTTCTGTAGTAGAAAAGATGTTATATTCACCACTGATCAAGTATATTAAATTTGCTAAATAAGCAGATTTTTTTTTTTTTGAGACAGAGTCTCACTTTGTCTCCCCGCCCCCAATAGGTAGCTGGGACTACAGGCACCTGCCACAACACCTGGCTATTTTTAGAGATGAGGTCTTGCTCTAGCTTAGGTGGTCTCGAACTCATGAACTCAGGTGATCCACCCACCTCAGCCTCCCAGAGTGCTAGGATTAGTAGTGAGCCACCGTGCCTGGCCGTAAATAAGGAGATATTAAATAAGTTACTTAAGTTATTAAATAAGCTATGTGTTAAGATGAAGAATAAAGGAGAAAAGGGACTAACAATTACTGATAATGAATACTTTGCTAAGCATGTGTTAGGAGCTCTGGATACCTTCATTAAATTGAATCTATTTCAGAAATACAAGGTTGGTTTAACATTGAAAATATAACCAATATAATTCACCATAATGACAAACCAAAAAAAGGAAAATCCTATCATCTCAGCGGACACAAAAGAGCCTTTGAAGGGCGCCACCTGTGGCTCAGTGGGCAGGACGCTGGCCCCATATACCAAGGGTGGCAGGTTCGAACCTGGCCCTGGCTAAACTGCAACGACAACAACAACAGCCTTTGAAAAAATCCAAAATCCATTCATGATCAAAACTTGTACCAAATTTTGAACAGAAAGGGTAAGAATTTTGAAGTGGTTATTATAGCAATCTTTAATGCCTTAAAGGAAAATATGTCCATAATAAATGCAAGGATAGGACATCTAAAAAGAGAAATAAAAACCATAAACAAGGACCAAATGGAAACCTTAGAACTAAAAAAAAAACAGTATCTAGGGGTGGCGCCTGTGGCTCAAAGGAGTAGGGCGCCAGCCCCACATGCCAGTTGTGGCAGGTTCAAACCCAGCCCCGACCAATAACTGCAAAAAAAAAAAAAAAAAGTATCTAAGATAAATATAATCCAAGAAAGATATCATAAGTCTTTCCAGTTTCTCAAATTCTTACTAGTAATCTATAATGCTATGGACATTGTATTATAATTTAAAAATATCTAAAATAGAAACATCAATATAATATAATAAAAAATTGAACTACAGAAATGATGTTCTCTTGATTTTTTTCTATGTGATTTTCAATTTTCTCGAATTTAAAATGAGAAAGTACTAGGTTAATTGATTCATTTAATTTATAAAAAACTTGTGAGGCTACTAAGGTTTAAAACAGTGATGACACTGAATCAGAAGAAAAACAGAAATAAAGTAGAACCTCCACAGACGAGCTCTCCCCCCCCACTGACCACCTCCTTAAGTTGGCCTTGTTTTTACAGCCTGGACATGTGCCACGTGCACCTAGTAGTACAGTGGGTCTGGTTCCTGACGTTAACCACCTCCATTATGTGGACCGGCTTGTTACAGTGCTTTGGGTGGTCACTTTACAGAGGTCCAACTGTAGTATCTGTCCTCAAGGAGAAATCTAGAAGGAAGAGTTCATAGTCTCTAAGAAGCCCTTTGTAATTATATTTTTGTATATTAGTGACTATTTAACAAGATTAATTCTATCCCAAGAAGGCTCAAAGGGGACACTGTATATATATTTGGCAAAGTATACATAACGCATATCTCAAAATTTCAGCAATCCTATTATCCTTACACGCAGAGATTCTTGTAAGAATTTTACTTAACTATTTTCACATTTCTAAAAATTAGTGCATTTAAACATTTCTAAAATTAGTGCATGAGTTCCAGGCCAGGAATCCTAGCATGTTAGATCAAGCTGGGAGGACTGCTTGAGGCCAGGAGTTCAAGACCAGCCTGAGCAAGAGTGGGAACCTGTCTCTACTAAAAACAGAAAAACTAGTGGGGCACAGCAGCACAGTCTGTAGTCTCAGATACTAAGGAGGCTGAGGTGGGAGGATCATCTGAGATTGCACTAAACTATGAAGACGCTACTGCAGTCTAGCCTGCATGACACAGGAAGATCCTGCATCAAAAATAATTCTGACAATCAGAACTTCCTTATTTGTTTGTCCTGATAGGTCTTTAGGGTAATTCTCAGTCTAGAATCACTAAATATTTTTTGCACGCTTACAAAAAAGGCTGAAACACTAAAAACGGATGAAACTAAAGAATGTTCAGAAAAACTAGAAGTTACCTTTCTCTAGATCTAAAAGTGCGGAAATCACAAGTTCAAGAGTCGGCCATATTACAGGTAATTTTACAAAATGTTTTATTATTTGAAAAAAATTGAAAGAATTTATAGTAGATTAAAAATAGAGGATTCCTACAACTATGAAACAACAAGGGGCAAGTGCAGTGCAGCAGCAGAGCGCTGATCTGGGCTTGGAAGGAGACGAGCGTCAGTCCAGGGCAGTGATTTTCAGCCAGTGTGCCGCGGGGCACACAGGCATGCCAGGAAAATTTTAAAAGATCATTAACTGAATTATTTTCAAAAGAACTTCAAAGCACAGTAAGTATATTCTTATTTCACTCTGTTTTTGATCAATATAATTTAAGTGTGCCATGGAAGTTTAACTATAGGTTTAAGTATGCTATGAAATAAAAAAAAGTTGAAAAACACTGCTCCAGGATCACTACCTTCTAAAAGACACGACCTTAAGTAACTGTACTATCAGTAGAATACCTGGTTTAAAACTAGCACGGGGCGCTGGACAGACTGAGAAAGTACTATGAGTTATATAAATTGATACAACTCTTTATAAAAGCAGTTAGGCCAAATTTCCTGGGGAAAAAAATTTTTTTAAGAGATCAGGTCTCACAGGCTAGAGTGCAGTGGCACAGTCATAGCTCACTGCAGCCTTAAATGCGTGGGTTCAAGAGATCCTCCTACCTCAGCCTCCCACCAGAGCCTTTGGAGTAGCTGGGACCACAGAAATGCGCTAACCCCATCTAATCGTTTTCTTTTAAAATTTTTTTGTAGAAATGCCAGTCTCAAACTCTTGGCTTCAAGTGATCCCAAAGTTCAGGGATTACAGGCACGAGCTACGTGCCCAGCTTTGAAATGTTGTGGGGTGGGGGTTAAGATTCTGTAAGTTTGGAAAACTCCAGTTTATTTATTTCAGGGCTTCTCAGTCTTAAATATGTGAATGTTCATTGTAAGTTTCCAAAAGGGAAACAATATTTTGCATTTCTAAAACTTTGGTTTTTTTTTTTGAGACAGAGTCTCACTATGTCACCCTTGATAGAGTGCTGTGGTGTCACAGCTCACAGCAACCTCAAACTCCTGGGTGTAAGCGATTCTCTTGCCTCAGCCTCCCAAACAGCTGGAACTACAAGTGCCAGCCACAACACCTGGCTATTTTGGGGTTGCTGTTGTCGTTGTTTAGCAGGCCCAGGCTGGGCTTAAACTGGCCAGCTATGGTGCATGTAGCCGGTGCCATACTCACTGAGCTACGGGCGCTGAGCCAGGCTTTTCTAAAATGTGATAGATTGTGGCATCCATTTTCTCTGAGTGTCTCAAGGGACTATAGTGAGTTCCACCAAAGTCAAAACTTCTGAAACTATAAATCTAGCACCATGAAGAGCTATAGAAGAGTTGGTAGCCCCTTGATCCAGCAGATCAATCCCTCAGCATTTTTATAAATAAATATGGAAAAATGAAGCCAACAGGAATGAAGAAACTTTGTACAGTGTTATTTATAGTAGCAAAAGTCAGACAAAACCTCTTATATTCAAGGATAGAGGAATAAATATTGACATATCAATGTTAAGGCCTATTATAAATGTACATCTACTGTAGGTGCTCGAAAGGGAGATTAAATCTCCACAGAAACGTTTGTTACAAAGATAGAATCCTATTTTCTACGTGCATTAGAGTTATAACAATACAAAAATGTATGTATATGAAAAGACAAGAATAGTGAAAAAGGAAACAAGTTAATTCTGTAGTGGGACTGGCATAATCCTACTTGGCTTCTTTACATTTGTATAGTATTGTACGTACTATAGATAAAAAGTGGTGTCTGTAAGAAAGACGTAAAAGTTAAGTTTTCTTTTTTAAGTTAGAAATCTTGACTAAAAACTATTATAATGTACCTTTTTTCAGATTAAGTTTCCTGATAATCAATGATATTTAAATTACAGGACCATTCAAAGACTGTCAACAAGCAAAAGAAGCGGGGCATTCAGTCAGCGGTATTTATATGATTAAACCTGAAAACAGCAACGGACCATTGCAGTTATGGTGTGAGAACAGTTTGGATCCTGGGGGTTGGACTGTTATTCAGAAAAGAAGGGATGGCTCTGTCAACTTCTTCAGAAATTGGGAAAATTATAAGGTAAATCAGTGATTCAGCCCTAGGGGAGTTGAAACACAGCAGCTCTTGCAAGTGTGCAAGAAAAAATGGTTTGCAGTCTATGTAATTAGCAATATATAACGCTGAGAAATAACTATCCAGATCTTCTTCTTTATCTACATTTGTCAAAAAGATGATTCCCATACTTCTGATTTTTAAAGTCAAAATTAAAATATAAAAAGGAAACTGAAGATATCCTTTACAATGCTCCTCAATCTGGCTGACTTATACATACACTTATTATTAATAATTTACAAAGATTATTATTAGAAAAAAACATTTGGCTCTTTGGATGAGTAGGAGAAAAATTAAGAACTCTTCTTAAGGATGTGAATAGTTCACTAGTTAATGTTTTAGTTGCTATGAATAAGTTGTATTCTCTTTTGTCTTTGGCTTGTTTGTAGGATTTGAAGCTAGCTATGCAAATAAATACTGCCATAGTTTAAAAAAGCAAAACAAAATGAAGTGGCAATGTGGGACTTATAAAAGTCAGGTGATCCACAAAAATGGAAGTTCACGTTACCATTTAAATGGTGATATCTTTATCCTATTGAATACCTATAAAAATGTTTACTATCTACAACTTATTCACACACCTGTGTCTCTTCATTTGTTAACAGAAAGGGTTTGGAAATATTGATGGGGAATATTGGCTTGGACTAGAAAATATCTATATGCTTAGCAATCAAGATAATTACAAACTGTTGATTGAATTAGAAGACTGGAGTGATAAAAAAGTTTATGCAGAATATAGCAGCTTTCGTCTGGAATCTGAAAGTGAATTTTATAGACTGCGCCTGGGAACTTACCAAGGAAATGCTGGGGATTCTATGATGTGGCATAACGGTAAACAATTCACCACACTGGACAGAGATAAAGATATGTATGCAGGTGAGTAAGGAAAAAAACTTTCATTCTGTGTAGGATCATCACCTTCTATACATCAAATAAGATGTAGTTATTAAAGTATATGCTATTAAAATCTTTTCAGAAAGATCATTTTGGACATAGTCAAGGTAAATTATACCTATTGGAAAAAACGACTTTCAGGATCTCTTTTATAAGGCAATCCCCAAGTGTGATTTCTGGAAAGATCAAAGTTCTGGGGGAAAAAAGCAAAACGAAAAAACATACTCATCTGGAAATAACAAACTGCAACCGCCTAAAATCTGTAATAATACTAACTAAACACCTATCATATGTGAGGCACAACTGTAGATGTTGAGGGCACGGCAGTGAGCAAAGTTTCTGGCCTTTTGAACTTTTTCTCTAGGAGGAGAAAACAAAATGATTTGCTTGGTGGCAATAGGTACTCTAAGAAAACTAAAACTGAGTAAGGGAATAGAAAGTGATGAGCAGGAGGGTCTGGGGTGGGTACTGCAGGATGTTCCACAAGTCACTCCTAAAGTTGCCATAATAGGGAAAATGGGAAATTGTTAGCTAAATGTACCTTTATTTACAAAATATCCATTACATAATCTTACAAAATAGTTACAAAATATTCTGTACATGTTGGCCTCATAAAATTTTGTAATGAATATTTTATAAATCAAAGGACATTTAGCTACAATTTCCCACTTTCCCTTTGTATAACAACTTTAGGGATGACTTTTGGGACACCCTGTATTTTACGTGTAAAACCGTGGAAAGGCGACTTTTGAATAGAGACTTACACGCCATCTGGATATCTGGTGTAAGAGCCTCTCTTAAGAGGGGAAAAGGAAGATGATTATGACGTGTGTTATAAGGAATAGCTAAAAGTGTGATTCGAAAGGTAAATTAATATTTTCATTAGAAAGACTCAATTAGACTATCCATACAATTTTATATTTAATTTGCATAGGTTTTTGCCTATTTAACTCAGGATTTTGGCTCTGTAAAAGAGATCCCTCCCCCCACAAACCATTTCTTCAGTTTTATCTTGGCAAGCAGTAAACAGATCTCTCTTTTAACCTATTTCACAGTGGTAAAGGAGGAAGAAAGGAGGGCTACGACCATAACATATGCCTTATATATATATAGAAACTCATCTGATTGCTGGTAGTGCTATTTTATTTTATATTATATTTTGCTATTTTGAGAATTCAATTTTCTCCAAAATTTACTCTCTTCTTTGGCAACTCTGTATTTTTCCTTCCCAATGTTTCCCTCTGTTTCTCAGATACAAACACTGCTTGTATTTTATTTGTTATGTGGAAAATTAAATCCTCTCCTCCTTTGTTAAAAAAAAAAGTACATATTAAGTAAGCAAATAGCAAAAAGCAAGTCAAGTGATCTTTCAAGAAGCTGGTGCAATAGCAAAAGAATAAATGAAGAATGGGCGGCACCTGCAGCTCAAAGGAGTAGGGTGCTGGCCCCACATATCAGAGGTGGCGGGTTCAAACCTGGCCCCGGCCAAAAAAAAAGTAACTGAAGTCAGGGAAGCTCAAATTAAACTGATTCAGGTAGAGTAAGTTTTTGATGGTTTGCAGCATACCACACTTAAAAGAAGTTTTTATTTTGTGTCTGTATGTTTTCTTCAAAGGAAATTGTGCCCACTTTCATAAAGGAGGCTGGTGGTACAATGCCTGTGCACACTCAAACCTAAACGGAGTATGGTACAGAGGAGGCCATTACAGAAGCAAGCAGCAGGATGGAATTTTCTGGGCTGAATACAGAGGCGGGTCATATTCCTTGAGAGCAGTTCAGATGATGATCAAGCCTATTGACTGAAGGACAGTCCCCAAATTAAGCGACACAGACTCTGTTTTACAGTTCCTAAAAATGTAAATGCTGGCTCGGCGCCTGTGGCTCAACGGGCTAAGGCGTCAGTCACGTACACCTGAGCTGGTGGGTTAGAATCCAGCCCGGGCCTGCCAAACAACAATGACGGCTGCAACCTAAAAAAAAATGGTTGGGTGTTGTAGCGGGCGCCTGTAGTTCCAGCTACTTGGGAGGCAGAGGCAAGAGACTCGCTTGAGCCCAGGAATTGGAGGTTGCTGTGAGCTGTGATGTCACATAACTCTACCCAGGATGACAGCTTGAGGCTGTCTAAAAAAAAAAAAAAAAAAAGTAAATGTTATATGTATATTATTTTGCACAATTTATTTCTACAGATAATAGTTTTAAAATTGATTTTACCATAACTGTAAAAGGGATCTATGAATGTACTTTAATTGGCCTTCAATATATTGGAAAAGATTATTTGTCTCCATTTCCTAGTTATTTTAAAAATTATACTGACGAGGTAAAGGCAAACTTTGTTTTCTAAAATGTAAATATTTGCCACATTATAAAACAAAGCTTTATTTTAAATCATGACTGAATACATGTTCAAGATACTTAACAATTTATTTAAAAACTATGAGATTGCTCTAAATTCCAGCAAAGAAAAGAATTTTTAATTTCAATCTAGTAATACATTTTATTTATAGAAGTATAGACAGGAAATTAGAGAGAAACCTCTAGTTTTGCCTACAGAAAATACATTTCTATTGAATAAAAGTTATTTGAAATTGAATTTGTGCCTTTCACATGTAATGACTAAATGTGAATTCTTACAATATAGTCTATGCTGATTTTCCCCAAAGAATTAAGTGGTCCACGGTATTAAGATTCTTAACATTTTTAAAAATAAAAAAATGCACAAATGCATGCCATTATTTAAACAGAAAATTTAAAAAGGCAAACATACAAACGAACTTCTCAGTGTTGCCGCATAAAACACGCTGAATACCAACATCTCCTAGAATGTATTGTATGTAGTTCTAAAGTCAGCAAAATAATATAAAAATGCAGAGTGTTTAGTGTAATGATTTTACAGACCACAATTACAATTCTAAATGCATTTATTAATACTTTTTTGAAAAAATTACTGATCCTTACTTAAAAAAAAAAAACAAACCCATCTGCTATTCAAATCAGAAAGCTTGGACAGCTTTACAAGAATTAGTCCAGACTTACAGTTGGGACTACAACAAAGTGAAGAACTAAATGCTTTCTCGATCTTGAGGATTCAACAGCTTCAAGCAGAAGCCACAGGGCGTGGCTGGTCCAAACTGCTACTTCCACTTTATAGTATGTGTGAGTAATGCTTAGTGCCTCGGTTTCCTCAACTAGATTTTGTAATCAGCAATGCTATATTAGGCACAGTGGTTCTCAACCTTCCTAATGTTGCGACCCTTTATTACAGTTCCTCATGCCGTGGTGACCCCAAGCATAAAATTATTTTCATTGCTACCGTCTTGTTTTTCATTTGCCACACCTAGAAATAAAACTTCTGGTGAAAGAAGAAAAATATCTAGATCTAAATCTTATAGTACATTATTCTTTGTTTTACCTATGGTCATCTTAAAATGGTTTTCAGGTCCTGCTCTACTATCCTCAGAAACCCCCCACAAAAAAAGTATTACAAGACTTCTGGAAGGAATTAGACATCTAATTGTTATACCAAGTCTTAACTGAATAAAACTTTACTAAGGCAGCTCATCTATTGACAGAACTATAGGATTTTACCTAAACACCAAAAACCTTATCAAAGACAAGTGTTAAGAGAATTTTCACAGAGATTATTAAAACTAGAGTGTGAAAGTTAACATACAAACTAGAAAACTGGGCTGAATGCTAAACTGCCTTAGCCAGTAGGCCCATTCTACTCATCTTCATAGAGCTGATATAGCTTTGCTCTGCAGTTCCCAGAGACCTTGAGAATAAGTTGGGGGCCAGGTGCAGTGGCTCATGCTTAAGCTCACGGGTTCAAGACCAACCTGAGTCAGAGTGAAACCCTGTCTCTAAAAATAGCCGGGCATGGTGGCAGGTGCCTGTAGTCTCAGCTACTGGGAGGCTGAGGTGAGACAGTCACTTGGGCCCAAGAGTTTGAGGTTGCTGTGAGCTATGATTCCACAGCGCTCTACTGAGGGCAACAAAAAAAAGACTCTGTCTCAAAAAAAAGAGTAAGTTGGGTAAGTTTCCTGAGAGAGAGCAATTAATGGGAGTATTATAAGATGGCTGTGTAGTCTCTGACGTTAGAACTACCTAGACTGTGCCCAGCTCTATCATTTGCTAGTTGTGTTACCTTGAGCAATTTGTATTTGAGCCTCAATTTCATTATTTGTAAATGAGGATAATAGTAGTATGTAGCCCATGTAGTTATTGTGAAGATCAAATAAAGTAATGTATGTAAAACATTTAGAATTTATAAGTACTCAATAGTTTTAACTATCATATTGTTACTACTCATCTATGTACTTTCTGCAGTACCAATCACAGTACCTTGTACAAAGCAGGTGATCAATAAATGTGTTTTAAAAAAATCCAAATTTTAGGTATGCAATGCCATTGATCTGCGATCTTCACTTGCAAACCTAATAGAGCCACGTCAGCTATTATGGCAGGTAGTTAAAAGAGGTCTGGACCGTAAACAAATAAAAAGAAAAATTAAGGCAAGAATAGATGTAGTAGAAATTTCATCCTAAAGAGAGTGTTGCGAGAGAACAGTATAATAGTAAGGTCCAAGAGCTACCTACTTCATAGGTTACCTAGGAATAAAGATGTAATTGCCTTAGCTTTAGTAAGATTGAATCATAACTTTACCTTGGAGCTGGTTTATAGAAGAATTCCTTATGTTTTTATTTTTAATAAATTAATAAAGTTCATCCTACAAAAGATTTAGACTTTAATCTGTACTCCACGGAAGCCTTATGTTTTTATTGTTAATAAATTAATAAAATTCATCCTACAAAAGATTTAGACTTTAATCTGTACTCCACGGAAGCCCATTGATGCCTAGGATATAGGGCCTCTATGAAGCAGATTTTTAAAACTCCATATAAAACTCCATGCTGTAAGTCTGGTGAAGTATAAAGATCAATTTTAGACTAGTATTTACTCCAACTCTTTAGAGTGCTAATTCTTTTAGCATTTTATTTCTTAGGATTCTTACTGATAATATAAAATGCCTGGAAAAATCTGTGCCATTATGAAATTATTTAGAAATCCACCCTAAAGTAACATGATTTTTGCATATTTAAAATTAATCTTAATAGTAAAGATAAGACCCCACCCAGCTTTTAGTTTTTTCTGCTATCTGTGAAAGATAACCAAATAATAAAAGAATGATTCCACTTACAATGTTATGAATCTCCCCAAAAGAGCCATCTAGAAGCAAGTTTACTTTTCACTTTTATCAGTGGGGTTTTATTATCAAACTGCAGTTCTATAGATAATTATAGGAAAAAAACTGATGAACTCAAAAAGTTTAACCTAAACACAACTGAGTCCCAAAATTGTAATGTAATCTATAATGTTTTCTTTGAACTGTAAAATGAAATAGTTATAATGCATATCTTTTTAGCAAGTCAACTTAACCCCCCTCTCCTTGGTTTCTTTACCTATAAAATACAAATTTCACCTACCTTATAAAGTGCTGTAAAGTACACAGTATCAGGCATATAGAGTTAAGTATTGAATAAATGTTAGTTATTAAAATTATTATTTTTCTGCTAAGGTTTGCTCAATTGCAAAACAACTTATAGAAATAGTCATAGTTAGAAACACCACCGGCAAACTGCTGAAAGTGGGAGAATCTGTGTCTGTTTATGATTAACATGCATATCTATATGGCTGCCACTCTTAAAAAACGACAGGCTTTTAAAGAAAAAAAGCCTATGGCTCGGCATCTGTGGCTCAATGGGCTAAGGTGCCAGGCATGTACACCTGAGCTGGCAGGTTCAAATCCAGCCTGGGCCCGCCGAACAACAATGACGGCTGCAACCAAAAAATGGCCAGGCGTTGTGGGGGGCGCCTGTGGACCCAGCTACTTGGGAGGCGGAGACAGGAGACTCGCTTGAGCCCAGGAGTTGGAGGTTGCTGTGAACTATGATGCCAAGGTACTCTACCCACGGTGACAGCTTGAGGCTCTGTCTCAAAAAAAAAAAACACAAAAAAAAAAGAAAAGAAAAAAAGCCTATGAATGTGGTAATGAAATTAATACAATTCTATATTCTCAGCTCTTTTATATCACAAATCTTTGGTCTAAGGTAAACTTCAGAAAATATACAATAAAGAACTTGAAATTTTAAATATATAAAAAGAGTAAGGGTAAAAAAGGATATAAATGAGGCAATGGAAAATGTGGACGTAATTTTGGCTGAAGAATAAGCTAGGGCTAGCTGCCATTTGGTAAGAGTTCCATTCTCAGGATCCAAAAGACAATTACTGAACATGGTTTGCTGCTATTTTAGAATATATAACAAAATATAATCAAAAGAATAGGGTAAAATAGTCTATAATGTTTATTATCTTTAAATCAAACCAAAGAAAGGAAAATGGAATAAAACTCTTAAATACTAAAAGCCAATGACATTTTTTAATCATTAGACATTTTTAAGATCAGTGCTAGAGCCTTTTACATATTTAATCAAGTAAAATTCTAGCAAAGGAAAAAGAAAATATCCTATTAATTTCTAAAGAGTAAGTAGAAAGCCGTGAATGTTATTGAAATTATCTGAATAGAAATGTGAACAAAAAACCTTTTTGAAAATATTTGTACATAGTAGAAATTTCTAAAGCTAACGTAAAACTGAAGAACTGTATTCTACTGAGATCAGTATTCAACCCTTTAATATATGTAAAACTACTGAAAAACAAAAATGATAAGATAAAATCTAAAATTCATATAATTCTAGGTATACTTCAAAATTTTCATAAATTGTGATGAAGACATCACTAACAATGGAAGGATGGCACAAAACAATGTTACAAATCTCTCCTAGAATACAGGAAAGAGATTATTCATGAGGTAACGCTATCAACCTGAACCTCTGTTAGTAAAGAAATACAGATCCATAAAGGCAGGGAAAATCCATTTCATCACCTGCTATATACCTAGCACCAAGCACAGTGCTAAGCAAATAGTGGTTGCCAGCTAAGGTACCAAAAGGAAATAGGGATGGGTAGGAGTTGACCCATGCAAATACGCCACTCAAATAAATTCGCCGTATTTAAACAAAAATTACAACAAAGAAACTTACTTAGGATCAATAGTGTATGGAGAAAGGTAAAGGCTAATCATCTATTTCTATATGGATTTAATTAATAAATTGAACAACAAATATTTATTGAGTGCTTACTTTTGTTCTAGATGTTGTAAGGATAAAGTCCAAGGGCTTACGAACTGCTGAGGGCAAGATGGAGTAACGAAAAGATCACAAATGGGATGCTTTTCAGAAAGCAGTGGGCAGAGGACATTACATTAAAGAGGGCTATAAGAACAGCCCTTCTCTTCTCAAGAAAAGAAAACTCCTATTATAAAACCAGACATATTAAGTTGGGAAGGTAAAGGAGAGTTCTCTGTCGGCAACAGGGAGAAGTCATATCTAGACACACTTATGTCCAGCAGAAGGGCTAAAACTTCTCCGTAACATTGTTTCTACTTAATGGGAAGCAATATGCAGTACAGTGACAACTTATTTCCATAGTTTTAAAAATAATCATCCTAATCTAGTTGAGCTACTGCATCTTCCCATTACATGAATAAAGTAGAAATGAGGCTCAGAAAATGCACACGAAAGAGTATTTATCATGCTCCACACAACTAAATTAGAATGTTCCAGTTTTTTCTCTCTGCAGCATAACAAAACTTACCATGCCAAATTCTTCAACAAGCCCCTTAAGATTGTTCTCCAATGACAAGAACAAATGAGCGCTTAATGATTTTCAGATTTAAAGCAATAATTCTCTTATAAAACAATTTTTTCCTTGAGATTTGCCAAACTATTCCTCTCTAGACAAATTGTATCCTTATTCTAAGAATTTTTCCCTCTATTGTCCAAGCTGACTAATTTTTACCTTGAATGCAAACCAGCAGAAAAGACAATGTTTCAAAGGATGATCAGTTAAAAACCAGGGAAATATTTTCTACTTCTTATAATTTAATCCACATTGAATTACAGATAAATTTAGCAGCATCAAAGTAAGTTTTGTCAGCATATAAACCCCTACTCCTTTCTTAAGCTTCACAAAGAAAAGGTCAGTTTTGATCATTATTTGTACAAGAGAAAACAGTTATGCGTGGACTGCCTCTCTCGTGTTAAGAAACAGATGATTAGCCTTTACCTTTTCTCTTTACACTATGGATCCTAAGAACTTCTGCAGAAAAATAGAATTATGCAAATTAGTATACTTGAAGAATGTTAATGAAGTTATTAATTTCCATGGTGAGTATTATCTTTCATATGTCTTCAGGGCAAATTCTGTCCTACCAGATGTACAGCATTTTATAAATACTTAAGTTTTTGGCAACTGAACTAGGCCTAGTTTCAAATAAATAGGAAAAGATTCTGAAATCAACGCAATTTAAATTTTAAAATCACAACCTTCAGTACACTTTAGTATTGAAGATCAGGAATAAAAAAATAAACCATCTGTTTGATGTAAATCAAGCAGTTAAAAAGTTGTATAAGAGATCTGCTTCACATTTTCTTAGGAAAAACCATGTATGTTTTGATAAACTGAATACACTTAGTTTCAAGGTTTGCTATAAAACAAAACTGTCACTACATTAAAAGGATGATTTTCATGCTGGAAACAAACTAAACTGAGTCATAATAATTTATCTGACAAATGTTTTATTTTCCTTTCCCAAGTCTACTGAATGTTTATGCCATGTGGCCCATGGTCATCTTGTAATCAATATGCTTCTTCAACATAACAGTATAGAAATGAACTATATGTAGAATACCAGTATACAAAATAATGCAAATGCTAAAGTATATGCTCTCCTTTTTTTTTTTTTTTTTTTTGAGACAGAGCCTCAAGCTATCACCCTGGATAGAGTGCCGTGGTATCACAGCTCACAGCAACCTCCAATTCCTGGGCTCAAGCGAGTCTCTTGCTTCCGCCCCCCCAAGTAGCTGGGACTATAGGCACCTGCCACAATGCCCGGCTATTTTTTGGTTGCAGCCGTCACTGTTTGGTGGGCCAGGGCTGGATTCGAACCCACCAGCTCAGGTGTACGTGGCTGGCTCCTTAGCCCGTTGAGCCACAGGTTCAGTGCCTTTTTTTTTTTTTTTTTAAAGAAAGGGTCTTACTCTGTTGCCCAGGCCAAAGTACAATGGAGCACCATAGCTCACTGTAACCTTGAACTCCTGGGCTCAACCAATCCTCTTGTTTTGACCTCTGAATATCTAGGACTACAGATGCATGCCACCACATCCAGCTAATTGTTTTCATTTTTTTTAAGACAGGGGTCTTGCTACATATGAAGTAGTGTAGATAATGCTGTAAGAATGGGATCACTGGCAGAGGAAGCTAGCATGTAAGATGGGAATCAAGTTTGCAGAAAAGGGGAAAGACAATGAATTTACTTCTGGATGTGAACTGGAGTTATCTATGAATTTCTCATTTAATCCATCAGTATTTTAGTATCTAAAATGTTAGGAGGCTTCAGGGATTAAGTGGACAGCTAGAAACACAGGTCTACTATAGATGTGGGAGTATTCAGGTAACAGAAAAAACCTGAATGACCAATCCAAGAGCAGGAACAGAGTAAGAAAAGAAGGGGATCAAGACCTTTACAAGAATACATTTAAGAGAAGGGCAGAGAAAGATCGGACAATAAAACAAAAGCCAGAAATGTGAAAGGAAGACCAAGCTACCTGTGTAGAATCTCAAGGCAGAGAAATAACTGGCATCAACTAACCCAAAGTTAAGATAAGGCTTGAGGAATACCTATTAAATGTTTTCAATTAGGAGTCCATGATGACCTTACTGGGGAAATTTCTACGGGGTGAAGAGGGAGTGCCTCTCTGTCCTAGCAAAGAAAAAGGACATAATATTCTGACATACAGAGGCCTTTAACTAAACTGTGCTTATGGGTACTCTGCCTTCAACCTAAGTTTTCCACTAAAATCCTGAAATGTTCTGCAATCTAAAAAGGTCAGCTCTTCGCTGGGAAAGTAAGGCTGATGCTCAGTAATAGCTGAGTGGGCCGGTTTCAACCACCTTTGTCCCTACTTTGTCTTCTAGTCACTGGTACTATAAAAACACCTTTGAAGGTGACATTGTGAAGTCTCCTAAAGGAACAGCAGACTTTCCAATCACTCTCAGAAACAGCTATCTTTAAATCTGGGTTGAGTAGTTACATAAAAGAGTACAGACTGGGGGTATGTGTTTGGAAAAAGGGGTATTGGAAATGTTTATCACCTGATCACTCTTCACGCAAGAGCAAATCAATTTATTTAATGTATGCTAGTTACATCTCATATACAGCAGTTTCTGTATATTTAATTTACATACAAAATAACAGTTTATTTGGGACTTCTTTTCATTCAAACATATAACAAAGCATTATTCGTATTTTGCTGAAAATAATCTTAAAATGTTATTGGTTAAATACTTGGATTTATAAACACTATAAGACATAGAGTAAAGAGAGGAATTCTTGGTCAAATGATATGTAAAATATACAACTGTGTCGGCACCAAGCTAAATTTCTACAGCTAGTCAACTCCTTTCACCTAGGTAGTCAATAATACCAACATGCAGTCAGACTGCTCTTCAGAATGTACACTCAAATATCTGCTGCCACATAAGAACTTTGACCAATTTCTTTAGTTAATATACTAAACTTCATTACAAACTACTGTGTCATTCTTTACAAGCATTACTAAAAATGCTAAAACATTATGTTTGCTATATGGTCTATCTCTTTGAAAACCTAACAGTCTATGAAAAACCTTGAGGGAAAATGGCTACCTTAATATGAAAATATATCCCAGGTAATAAGACAACTTCCTTCAGTCAATTTTTTTCAGTTTAGCACTCTTGCAATAATTTATTTAAAGGATACATACCCTTTAAAAATACTTTGAATTTCATATAAATTACTGATTAATGAAGACCAACAACTAGGAACAATAAATACACAGCGACAAAACTCACCTAAATAGGGAATGCAAGGTGTCATCTTTAAGCTACTTATATAGTCTCTGAGTCTTTTGTAGTTATCTTCTTTACTCATTACATACTCTAATTTTTCAAAGGTAGTTTTGTCTTTTCGACTTAGTAACTAAAAAACAAACAGAAAAGTCTAAGTTATTTACAAATCCCATTTTGCTAATCAAAGACCAGAAGTTGTGTATACTATGAATGTGGATTTTAATTTCTAAGTCTTCATTTCTAAGTTTTAAATTTCTAAGTTTTCTTCTTTAACTGTATTTTGGTAGTATATAAATAAAACAAAATCAGATATACCTATTAACATTAATAACCCAAATTCATTATCTGTAAAATATTTAGTATATACATAAAATTATTAACTAAGCAATAAATAATAATACCTTATTTCTCTTTACCACTTTAAATGAATAAACAACTTTTATTTTTTCCTAACTTAAAATAATCATGTATTCCTATTCAGCTAAAATGTCCAAATATTTTAATTGTCTGTCCCCTGCCTCCTCAAAGATAAACATTCTTGTATAACCCATTAATAAATAAATACTGAATTTTGTAATTTAAGTAACACTTTTTCTTGACAAATCTAGTCATGGCTACTAGTACTAATTAAGTGTAAAATTCCGTAATTCTTTACATTTTTGGATTTTGACAGGACATTTTCCTTTCCTTGATCAGTGCTACATCACATACATCTTCACTATTATAAAAGACATTGTTATAAGAATCTTGAAGGGTAAATTTGTAGTGGGTGCCCTTTGAGATCAATGGAGATAATCAAGGTATCACCTTTAAAGCTAGAAAAGGCAAGGTCAGCAACACAGAATGGTATGCACTCAAAGGCTCTACAATATTTTTTTGAATCATTCCAGAGACCTCAAGAGTCTCCCTTTGTTGCCCCAGGCTAGAGTGCCATGGCATTAGCCTATCTCACAGCAACCTCAAACTCCTGTGTTCAAATAATCCTCCTGCCTCAGCCTCCAGAGTACCTGGGACTACAGGTGCCTGCCACAACTGCTAGGTTAATTTTTCTATTTTTAGTAGAGATGGGGTCTTGTTCTTGCTCAGGCTGGATCTGGAACTCCTGGGCTCAAGTGATCCTCCTGCCTAGGCCTCCCAGAGTGCTAGAATTACAAGTGTGAATCACTGTACCCAGCCAAGTTTTTTCTTTAAACATACAAAAATTATTTTATTACTATGTAGTAAAACTGCACCTTTACTTCATATTAAAAGGTTGGTGTTACCTGACAGCATGCAAAACAATTCCACCTGTACCATTTTCACCTTTTTCTCTTGTTAGGTTAAACAGATAAGTCTGAGTAGTAGTTTAAAGATGAAAAGACTGAAATTCAAAGGTGATCACGGAGTTAGCAAGGAGCAGAACATATTAATATTCTCAATATTAATATTCTCATTCACTCACAAAGATGTACATCCCTGTTTTTCAGGGTCTCATTGTCTGGTTTTGGAGATAAAAGAGTATTTTGACACCTAATATACTACTACTCTTTCTAGTATCATAAATAGCACCATGCAGACCTATTTTTCATGGGCTCAAAGATGTAGGTTATCGTCAGATACTCTCTACCAGAAAAATGTCTGAACAGCATCCTTCCCTCTTTAAAATATAATGTGAAGGAGCCCTTGATTTTCTTTTCTTCCTTTTCAAATGTTTTTCTGATGTTCATAATGTTTTCCCTATAATCCCACTTCATTATGTCTGCCCTCCAACAGGACAATGTTCTAATTCCATGTGCTACTGGCACCCTCACTCTTCTGGTTGAGAGCATGACAACTGGGGGGCAAAGCTCTTCGCATTTTAACTGGTATTCATGAAAGAGGAGACCCACAGAATTCCAGATGTTCCTGGCCAGATCTCTGACCCCACCTGACCACCAAAATCTTTTTTGGAGAAAATCCGTATGATGCCTGCCCATGTCAGTCACCAGGAAATGTAAGCTCCCGGACTGCCCCTCTTCACTTTGAGGTGACCCCCATAACCATGTATATAATAAATGTGTGCATTCATAATAACCAAACACTTTATTTTGGACCTCGAGTATAGGTTAATTATAATCCTTTGTTTATACATTTGATTACTTGTATATGACTTTGCTAAATTGATTTATTTCTAAATTTTTTAACAAATACACATGCATCACCTGCCTAAGAATTACATGCCAATAACACATATCCACCTATGTGCTCCTTCCATATCCAATTGCCCTGACTATCACTAATGAGGTAACCACTACCTTGAATTTTTTGGTTATCATTCGCTTAAATTTTACTTCATTTTAAGGAAAGAGTATCACACTCTGTTTTATAGTCTTTAGCAGCTGCTTTGTTTGCCTAACATTTTGACATGAAGATTTCATCTGTGAAGCTGTGGTTAGCTGTTAGCTCATTCATTTTCACTGCTTCTATGAAATACCTTTACAGTATTCATTTCTCTATTTATAAAAGTTCCCTATGTATTCTGAACACAATTCTTGATAAGTTACAACTGTTACATGTATCTTCCTCCCTTGTGTTAGTTTTAGGATATCTTTTTATTTTTTCATTAACATGGCAAAACTCACTCATCTTTTCTTTCATTGTTGAAGTTTTTTGAATCTTATCTAAAAAAATCCCTGCCTATCCTAAGCCAGAAATCCATGCATGCCAAACCAGAGAGATATTTACCTATTTCCTTCTAAAAACTCTAAGCTTTCCCTTTTGAATTTAAGTCATTACTCTTCTGACAATGATTTTTATGAATGGTGTAAGGGGCTGATTTAATGTTTCCCCAAGCCAGTACACAATTTTCCAGTTCCAATTAACAAACGGTCCCTCATTTCATCACCAATTTATAATGCCATTACTGTCACAGATCACTTTGCTGTAAATTTTACAGTGTAAAAGGAAGGATCTATTTCTTGGTTCTTCATTGGTAGGTAGGTCTAAACTTGCATGAATCCTATATTCACAAACTAATAAAATATATCCAGATATCTGTCAGGGCAAGTGCCCATGTCTCCAAGCCCCATTTTCTTCTTCAGAATCAACCTGGCTCTTCCCAAACATTTGCATTTCCACATAAATTTTATAATCAACCCCTTATCCTCAGCACTATTTGGGTATACCTGGCAAATTTAAATTATACGGTGTTATGTTTTGAAATACTCACACATTTAAAATGATTATCAAGCTATCGAGCCAATTAACATGCCCATCACCTCACACTGTTAACTTTTGTGTATGTTTAAGGTAAGAACATTTAAGAGCTACTCTTTTAGCAAATTTCAAGTGTATAATATGTTATAAATAACTACAGTCACCAGGCTGAACATTCGATCTACAGAATTCACGCTACATAACTGAAACTTGGTACCCACTGACCAGCATCTCCCCATCTCCCCTGCCCCTCAGCAACCGTCCTTCTCCCTTCTACTTCTGAGTTACACTGTTTAGATTTCAGATATAGGTCAGATCATACCGTATTTGTCTTTTTGTGTCTGACTTATTTTACTCTGGATACTGATCTCCAAGTTTATCCACGTTGTTGCAAATGTTAGGATTTCCTTCTTAAGGAGTAGTATTTTATATATCTATTGTAGGTATCTGTACACTACACTGAACACTTGCTTCTATAACTTGGCTATTGTGGATAACGCTGTAATCAACATGGGAGCGCAGGTATCTCTCTGACACAATGCTTTCAATTCTTTGGGCAAATGCCCAGTACTGGGATTGCTGGATCATGTGGCAGTTCTATTTTTAATTTCTGAGAAAACTCCATGCTGTTCTCTATAATGGCTGTACAACTGACATCCCTACCAACACTGTACAAGAGTTCCCTTTTCCAACCACATCATTGTCAACACTTGCTATCTTTTGTTTTTTTGGTTAACGTCTTTTAGCCATTCTAAAAGATGAGAGATGATACCTTATTGTGGTTTTGATTTGCACTGCTCTCATGATTAGTGATGCTGAGTACCTTTTCATATATCTGTTGGCCATTTATTTGCATGTTCTTTTGAGAAATGTCTATTCAGGTTATTTGTTTTGCTTTTGCTCTGTATTCCTTATACAGTTGTACGCTGCATAATGACATGTCAGTCAACAACAGACTGTATAAACAAAGGAGCTCCCGTAAGAATATAATACTGTATTTTTACATGCTTTTTCTATGTTTAGATTTGCAAAGTAATACCATGGTGTTACCTCTGCCTTGAGTATTAGGTATAGTAACAAGCTGTACAGGTATGTAGCCTAGAAACAATAGGCTATACCATATAGCAGATGTGAAGTAGGCTGTCCAACCTAGGTTTGTGTAAGTGCACTCTGCGATGTTTGCATAACAAAATCATCTAATGAAGCATTTCTTAGAATGTATCCTGATTGTTAAGCAATGCTTGATTATATTTGATTGTATTTTGGATATTAACCTTTTAAAAGATGTATAGCTTGGGCAGTGCCTGTGGCTCAGTGGGTAGGACGCTGGCCCCATATACCAAGAGTGGCAGGTTCGAACCTGGCCCTGCTCAGCTAAAACAGCAGTGACAACTGCAACAAAAATAGCTGGGCATTGTGGCAGGTGCCTACAGTCCCAGCTACTTGGGAGGCTGAGGCAAGAGAATCGCCTAAGCCCAGGAGTTGGAGGTTGCTGTGAGCTGTGACACCACAGCATTCTACTGAGGGTGATAAAGTGAGACTGTCTCTAATACAAACAAACAAAAAACATGTATAGCTTACAAACATCATCTCCCATCATATATCGTCTCTTTACTCCACTGTTTGTTTCTTTTGCTGTGCAGACTCTTTTTAGTTTGAGACAATTCCACTGTCTACTTTTGTTCCTGCTGCCTGTATTTTTAGGGTCTTATAAAAAAACAATCACTATCTAGAGTACCAATATCAAGTCCCTTTCCCCCATGTTTCCTATGTTTTCTTCTAACAGTTTTTAGTTTCAGGTCTCTTAATCTACTTTTTTCATTTTTGTGTATGGTGTGAGATAAAGGTCCAATTTCATTCTTTTGTACATAGATACCCAATTTTTTCAGCACAACTTATTGAAGAGACTATCCTTTCCCTATTGCAGGTTCTTCTTTTTTTTTTTGGAGACAGAGCCTCAGGCTATAGCCCTGGGTAGAGTGCTGTAGTGTCACAGCTCACAGCAACCTCCAACTCCTGGGCTTAAGTGATTCTCTTGCCTCGGCCTCCTGAGTAGCTGGGACTACAGGCACCTGCCACAACGCCCAGCTATTTTTTGGCTAGCTTGGGACTACAGGCACCTAGCACAACACCCAGCATTGTTTGGCAGGCCCAGGCAAGATTCGAACCCGTCAGTTCTGGTGTATGTGGTTGGCACCTTAGCTGCTTGAGCTACAGGTGCCACCCAGCTACTGCAGGTTCTTGGCACTTTTGAAGATCAACTGGCTATAAGTGCATATATTTATTTCTGGGCTCTTTATTTTGTTTCATTGATCTGTTTATGCTATTCCATTGTCCTTTTTTTGTTTGTTTGTTTGTTTTGATACAGAGCCTCAAGTTGTCACCCTGGATACTGCCGTGGCATCACAGCTCACAGCAACCTCCAATTCCTGGACTCAAGTGAGTCTCCTGCCTCCGCCTCCCAAGTAGCAGGGACCACAGGCGCCCGCCACAACGCCCAGCCATTTTTTGGTTGTTGCCACCATTGTTGTTTGGCGGGCCAGGGCTGGATTTGAACCCCCCAGCTCAGGTGTACGTGGCTGGCATCTTAGCCCGTGGAGCCATAGGCACCGAGCCAATTCCATTGTTCATTTTATGCTATTATCTTACTGCTTTGATTACTATAACTTTGCAGTAGAGTTTAAAATCAGATAGTGTGGATGGCCTCTAGCTTTGTTCTTGCTTTGGGTATTCTCAGTCTATTGTGGTCCCACATAAATTTTAGGATTTTTTTTCTATTCCTGTGAAAAATGTCAATGGAATTTTGATGCAATTGCTTTGAATGTGTGAGTTGCTTTGGGCAATATGGACATTTTAACAATATGAATTCTTCCAATCCATGAACACAGGATATCTTTCCATTATTTGTGTCTTCTTCAATTTCTTTCATCAATGTTTTATAGTTTTCAGTGTCTAGACCTTTTGCCTCCTTGGTTAAATTTATTCCTAAGTACCTTATTGTACTATTATAAATGGGACTGTTTCCTTAATTTCTTTTTCAAATAGTTTGCTGTTAGCACATAAAAACAGAACAATTTTTGTATGTTTATTTTGTATCTTAGAATGTTATACTGAATTTCTTTATTAGTTCTAACAGTTTTTCAACCGTCTTCAGGGTTTTCTATATGTACAGATTGTGTTATCTGCTCAGATTGAGATTGTTGACTAAAGCTGCATATATCTTATATACATTTGGGGAGAACTAAAATTTTTTTTTTTTTTTTAGACAGAGCCTCAAGCTGTCACCCTGGATAGAGTGCAGTGGCATAACAGCTCACAGCAACCTCCAACTCCTGGGCTCAAGCAAGTCTCCTGCCTCTGCCTACCAAGTAGCTGGGGCTACAGGTGCCCACCACAGGGCCCGGCCATTTTTTGGCTGCAGCTGTCAGTGTTGTTTGGCGGGCCCGGGCTGGATTTGAACCCGCCAGCTCAG